>ML836676.1:57268-75395 GCA_009831015.1 Picea engelmannii | reverse complement strand
GGTATATATGAGGAGTATAATAGGGTAGTGGGGATGTCAATTTAGAGGCTCAACAAGGATCATTCAAGATTCTAGACAAATCAGGTAGATCCAAAGTGGCTAAAAAGGGTAATTGTTTATTCACAGGAGGATACTGGTGAATTTGGGGAGGGAGTCTCGTCAATATACTAGTAGGACCATAAGCAGTATGCATGTGAGAAGAAGGTCCTAACATATTCAGACGTGTGTGTGGAGGCATGTAGCCTGTTGTTCTTGAGTTTAAGGCTATAAAACATACCGTCAAGGCATCCGAAAATAATTTAAAGGAAAGATTTGGAATTAAGGAGTTAAAGAAAGATAAGAGCAGATTCAGTTTCTCAACTGTCTCTGTCTCGCTTCTTGTTGCTCTTGTATATTAATGTCACATTCAATAGCAGCCCGTGATCTTTCTAGTTCAGCCCTATGGGTTGTTGTTTGTCAAATAGTATTAAATAAACTTAGGGCAATGCTGGTTTGATCCTGAAGGCCCGGTTCTACGTTAGGTTGTATGCTATTACGGACAGTCATAGATGATATAGTTTTAAAAGGTTTATAAAATGGGTTTTTAATCAATTGGTTACTTCAGACTTCCAGAGATGATATCAATGAAAACAGTTTTAAAATCTATAACAGTAATGTAAAAGCACATTCAAGGCCATTTCCTGGTTTTGTAACAATTTTGAATTTTGTAAACAACGAAACACCATACAGGGAAATATAAGGCTTTTATCGAGAAAGAATCTTATATTTGAATTAACGATGATGAAAGAAGAACAAGATTTATAACAAAGTTAAATATTAAGGAACAGAAGGTTTTACAGGTCTTAAAATTACTAAAGTAATTTCAGAGGAAAGACTGTAATACTTTCAACATCCAAACCAATCTGAAATAATAAACAACAATGTATATAAATTCAAATTGATTCGCTTGTTAGAACAAACACTTTAAAAAGAAAATTTAACAAAGCATGATAAACAGGGGAAGACACATAGTTACAAAATTGCAGGATCCAGAATCTTGTTTGCGATTTTCATTCCGATGAACCTCAAAATTGAATTTACAAAAAATGGCTATCTCCCAAAATTTCTGAAGCCCTTGCTCCGTCTTTAGAAACTATATTTATACATTTATGTCAGAGTTTCTTGTTTGTAACTAACCAACTCCCTAATATTACGGTTACATAAAATAATGTCAATAGTTTACAATTTCTTTCAAAATTCTAATAAATAAAAACATTTTAAAAGTTTTAAATTTGCGTTGACGAACTTTCTTTCTCTGCTTCAACGCATTGAACACATTTGCCCAAAAAGTTTACTAAGATCCTGGGAGCCTCAGGTATTTCATTTTCTTCGAAAGAGAAAAATCTTCTCTGTAAGTCTGGCAACTGACTTTCTATTGTTTTCTCTGTGAATTTAACATTTTCCAACCTTAAACTTGAAGCTACCATCCACTTATTTATTTCTGCAATGTTGACCAATTTAATATTTGAAATTTTTGCTTTCCTTTCTTCGAGCTCTTCTCTTGATTTCAGCTGATACCTGGCAATGTTGATTTCGCCTAATAACCCAGAACAATCATCTGCCCCAATATTTAATGAATCTTTTTCAAAGAGATTAAAGATTCCTTGACAGTCTTTGTTAACTTCTTTTGTGATTCTTTTATATTCAGCCAATTTTGATTCCCAGACTTTTATCATTACATCCCCTTTCATCTGTTCAGAAATAGATAATTTCTGATTTTTTCCAATTTCATCTTTTAATGAAGAAGTAACTGCTTTCTGAAAAGTAGTCCTCGCTGCTTTTGCTTCTCTTTCTTTCTGGAACACCTGTTCCATGGACCTATTTGATTCCTGAAAATAGTTCTGGATTATTTCCAGATTGCAGAATACTTTTTGTTGTTCTTCTTCTATTTTTGCATATATCTCTGATGCTTGTGTCCTGAAATGTTCGATTTCAATTACCTGGTTAGTAATTGAAATAATCATATCTTGCAAAAATTTATTTTCATCGCCCAACTTTTGAACCTTTCTTGAGTAACCTGTATCGTGTGTTTTGCCTCATCCAAGTTTTTATTCAACTTTTGGATTTCTTGCATGTCTTTGAGTCTAGCTTGTTCTAGACCCTTTTGTATCCCCCAGCCAATAATTCTTTCATTTTCCTTCAGTTTGTCTTGCAACTGGGTTATTTCTTGATCTTTCTGTTCAAGCATAGTTGTTAGGTTTCCTATAGAATATATATTAGTTGATGCTATAGCACCCATTGTTCCTGCTAACTCTATAGCAAATTCTCCATCCTTGAGTTTTTTCCCATCGATAATGACTTTATGCTTCTTAATTGATCTTTCTCCTACAAGATGAATTTCTTGTTTCAAAACAGCTCTTCGCTTTTTGCTGAAAAAATAATTAGATGGGGGAATTTCATCTCTCGAAATCGGCTCCAGATCACTGACGTATAGAAATCCTTCATGAGGGGTTCCGAAAGTAGACTGTAGTGGAGTCAAAGATGTGATAGGACTGCCAAGTTCCTTTTAAGCAGTTCCTCCAATCTTTTATGGAATGTCATCAAGAATTATGGGACTTGTTTCCAGTCCTTTTCCCTTTTCTGTCCCTGGTTCTTTTATTTGAGAACCCTCTGTGTTTTGAGGAAGTAATTCAGGATCTTTCAACTTGTCTTTGTCACTTGACTTATCCTGAGTATCAGTTTCAAACCCTAGAGGGGTTTCTTCCTGTTCTGGTAATGAAGTCGATATTTCACCTTGTAAAATCTTCGGCAGGCAGCGTCGCCTATGTCGTTGAAAAGATGCAAACCCCACCTGTGAGTCAGGTGACAAGGCTTGCACTCTGTTCTACACTTCTTCATAAGATTTAACATTTCTGAAAATATCATCATAAAGATAAACTTCATGTTCATGTTCTTTCAAATTGCAATGTATGTAATGTCGACTAATTATTTGATAAGGGTCGTGTTTCCTGTGCTCGATGTCTACTAGCTTAACTTCCTCCAATGACTCGGCCTCCGCTTTAGAATGACCAATGTTTGATAAAGTAAATTTCCCGATATGAACAGGGAAAGATGGCCAAGCTTTTTTCTGAAGGGATTTTAATTCTAACCCAATACCACCCTTGGCTAACTTATAAGCCACTTCTCTGCTTACCAATCTATCTGGTAAGAATTTCGGGAGCGCGTGAGGCGGAATGGAACTGCCATAAACCCTAACATAGGAAAAAATTTCCTCAATAAACCAGTCGGCAACCGATTTGAGGCTTTCTATGACTGCGTCAGAAATGCGAGGGGGTTTGCATCTAAAGAATATTTTGTGCAGAGGGATAATTACATAATGGCAAACATCATAAAAAAGATCTTTTGCATTTTCTTCCCAGAGAGCTGAGTGGTATTTATGAACAGGCTCTGAGCAAGAAACATTCCAACTCCAATTCATTAATGGGAAAGGAGTCATAAAACAAATGACATCCATGATATAATCTGACATATAAAATGACACAGGCTACCCTTTTGACTTGGCTTCTTTATACTTTGTAACCTCTTTTGTGAGGTTATCTGACAAAATTTTATGCCAGTTAAAACTGCGTCCTTCCGAAACTTCCTCTAGGAAAGGTGTCCAGTCTGCATGAAAGTGACAAGGATCTTTTCTCCCAAAAAGTCTACATAACATCATTGCTACATAAACCATATATTCGTTTAAGTAAGTTGTGGCATAAATCCCATGTACATCGGCCCTAAACTTATTTTCATCCCTGGGCCATCCTTTAATCATGTCAGGGTATGTCTGGCCTGCTTCAATGCATTATTTTCTTTGAAATTCGGCTAAAAACTTAGAATTAAAGGTGTGTTTATAATTGGGCGAGAGCTTATACATTACTTGGATGTGTTCAGGCCTGAATGAACCGATGACAACTCCTTGCTCGTTCAGAATGCTTCTTGTTGGGATATCCACTTTATCCAGTGCCTAGCCAATCATATCGATATATGACACAAGTCTCGGACGCACAGCAACCTTATGAAGCTCAGACTCAGCAATATCTTGGAGGTGATTTTTCGAATCAGTGGCTGCATATTTAACCTCATCCTCCAGCTTTTCGAAAATTCCAGTCCACGATTTGACGGAGTGTACGTCGAGTGGAGTAGTATCAGAAATGATATCGCCTTCTAGTTGGTCTTCATTTTTCTTCGGAGCTTTTTTGGGTGCCATAGCTCTGCGTTAGGCTTCAAAATATGTCACAGAGAGTGGATAAGAAAACTTAGCTTTGAAATGGAAATACAGACGTTCGATCTTTCACTTCGAATATATCATAAAAATATTGAGAATTGTACCTCTGCTACGAAGTTAAAGCTCTTAATGCCAAAGATATTTTCGAAGATATTCATTTAATGCATGTACCTAGGCTTTCTCGATGTTTTCAAATACAATAGAAACTTAATTAATCGGACAACGACGCATTAATGGACATTCAAAGAAAGATTAACTTTAAGCCTTATTTAGAAGGATGATTAATTAGCGTTGATTTTGAGTTAAATTTGAAAACCTGATTTTCGGAGTTTCGGCACTTTTGATGTCGAAGAAATATGTCATCGAAGAACCCCGATTGCCGAAATCGCGATGTATTATTTTAAATTAAAATGTTTTTAGTATCTTAATTAATCGAGATTAGATCTTTTCAGGATTTCGTTAATCGGAAAATCGGGGATCGGGATTTCGGGAAATCTGATGCATGAGTTCATGCTCTCACGGAATTGCGAATCCCGAAATCGCAAAATGGCGATGACCTGTTTCTTTAAAACACGATTTAACTTATCTTAATCAATCTTATCAATCAAAAATTAATGCCAAAACAGATATAGTTTATTTCAAAAGTGAATTATGAGTCGGGATTTTGGTGATCGGGATTTCGGGAAAAAGGATGACAATAAACACGCTTCTCATAGAACTGCGAATTCCAAAATCACGATGTAATTATTTAACTCTTAATCATTCTTAGCAGAGATTAGATTAATTTAAATATTTACTTAAGGATCAAATGTATCGCGAAATCGGGAAATCGGGAAACACAATGACAAGAGTATATGATCTTATGGAACCGCGAATCTCGATATCGCGACGTGATTAACTTAACTTTTAAACCATTTTAATTGAGAATTAAGTAATTTATGTTTTAATTAAGTCTTAAAGTATCGGGAAATCGGGGATCGGGTTTTCGCAATTCAATTTGCATCAAACATTTGTTTACGCAAAACCCCGAATCCCGATTTCTTTAACAATTGAATGAAAAACTCGCATCCTTAAAATTATTGCCCGTTTTAAATGATTTTTTCAAAAGTTTTTTGAAAACTTATATTTGTTTAGATTTTTTCCATTCATTTTCCAAAAATAAACAATAAAAGGCATCGCGAATTTAAAGGTGACGAAATTCTTGTTTTAAGGAATCCGAAAAATGCAAAGACTCAAAAATTACAAAACTTTTATCCTTAAAGATAAAAGAATCAAGATCTGTTTCAACATAGCCCATAGGGTTGCACTGATTGTGGATGTTCCCTTGGGGAGGGACACTAGGTTGAACGTTCGAATCCCAAATGGGATTGGAAGAACTAAGGTATGACTGGCCTGAACTAGGGGGTATAAAAGAGCTAACTTGAGGTTGTTTCCCCCCAGATGGTTGTAGATTTCCTTGAATAAGAAGGTTCCAATACTGGGCTAGTGATTCGGGGATGTTTTGTCCATATTGTGGATTATATCCTCTGAGTGGGGTTTGTCCCCCAGGTGAGGATGATGAACCAATTTGGGTTGGACCTCCAAATTGAGTTTTCCCCCCTGGATTATATTGTCCCCCAATAGGAATCTGATAACCAAAAGTGAATAACGGAGTAGAAATTCCAAAGGTGGTAGAGCCACTGGGTCCAAATCCTCCTATAAAAGGTGGATAAGACCCTCCGGAGAGGAACTGGGATGGTGTCAAAATGGAACCGGAAGTAGCATTATACCCAGGAGGAGTAAAGACTCGAGAAGCTCTGGATGGGACTTGGGTAGGAATGGGGATAAAAGCATTCAAAGAATTATGCCCAAGAGGGAGTGACAGGATTTATCTAGATGAAAGCGGTGTGCCAATAGGAGGTTGGCTAGCCACCATATTCCCGGTGGGAATAATCATAGTGTTTGGGACCATTGTGGAATGGACCTGCTAAAGAGGGATAGTTGAGCTAGGACTAGCCTCTAAACGAGCGAAGAAATAACAAGTTGTACTGTTAAGGTGATCTAAAGGTATCATAAATGTAGTAGATGTCTCAGGTGGTTCAGAAACGATAGGTATCTCAACTTCTGCCTCTGAGCCGAGAGGGTTCCGCCTAGAAGTCAGACTTTGAGATATGTCAATGGTCCAAAAAGGATCCTCGTTTTAAAGGCCGACAAGGATTCCAGTTTTTATTCCATAAGTGTCAACAACAAGTTCTTCAGACAAGTTCAGTCGGAGAATATGTCTCTCATATCTAAGAGGTAAGTGGAAAGCGTCCAAAGAATCAGAAACAATTCGAAAACTTTCTAAAGAGTCAATTCTCTCCGCTTGTGAAGGTATTTGGTCCTGGATTTCACTCTATTGAGGAGAGTCCTCTGGTGGATTAGGAAGCAAGGGTTGAGAAACTTTCGGATCTTCTAGAGGTAGTCCTTGCATCCTACGAGAATGGCGTGGATGGTCAATGTTGGTCGAACTAAAAATTTTACGGAAAAAATATATGGCCAACTATGTAAACAAACAACACCCAGTAGTAGAATCTAGGAATCAAAACCAAGAAAACAAAACCTTCTTATCCCGAAGTCACTAGTTGGTGATGAAATCCAACGTCGCGAAGTCGATACAAGAAGGGGTTGGGCTAGGGTGGACAAGTTACATTGATTACCTGCTTAACGGACTTACACCTTGGTGCAAACTCCCACACATAATCGTGGGTATACCCTCCAAGGAGCCCGAGTGAGTTTGGCCAACGTCGATTCCAGGTACCGTGAAGACTTTCCCCTCCACATTCACCTCATCTAAGACCCTAAGAAGATAGGCAACTAAGGCTACCAAAAACTATAATGATGCCTAGGGAGAAAGTCGACAGTCCGATCCACCCGCAAGGGTAGGGTATCTAGCCCAAAATCAACTTGAGAGGCTTCCACTCATCATTGTGGGTATACCTTCAAGCGACCCCCATAATACGCGCAATCTCTACACCGAGATCAACAAAGCAGGGTGAGTAACTTTTCCAATCTCAATGCGACCTCAGGTTTGACCCTTGTGTGAGAAGGGCTTCCCAGGACAAAATGTTGCAAATGGAATTTAACACTCCCTATCACAAGATGTTATTGTGTGTTTTGTGCTTTGGAGAGTGTGTCTCACCACCTATTCCAAAGCGCTAGCCTAGGTAATGTTGGTGTAAAAGAGCCCTAGAAAAATTATAAGTTTTAGATTTTCGCAATATTTTTAAAGGTTGTTATTACTCAAGACGAAGACGGGAATGAAACCGATGTTGTGTAAGACCTTGACCCAACAATATGCAAATATAAATGAATGATGCAAATTTTCGTTCAATGAATTCTATCTATAGCAGGGAGAAGGTGTTTCCGGAATGATGTAAGCTATGAAATATACTTCCTTTTTCTTTAAATGATCACAATTTCAAACAACCAATAAACAATGAAGTTCTTCAATGTTCTCTTCTCTTAAATGCAAGAAATTTTCTTATGTATGATTATTCAAAAGAATGGATAACTTCAAATTCTTCCTTTCTAAGACCAGACAAAGGGCATGACAGAGAAAGGACAAGTAATCCAAGAAAATTTATACCTTCAACAAGCACCCAAATCAAAATTTCAATGAAGATAAAAAGTAAAAAATGACGAGAAAGTATTTCCCCAAATGCGAATGAAGAAATGAACTCTCAATCATCAAGCAATCCAGAATACATAATCAATCCAAAAATTCAAATCCAATCCAAGATTTTTAATCGAACAAGCACTCAGATACAAGCTCGGAGATTATACCCTTATTGTTAAAAATAAAAAATGAAAACTGGAAAATGACTAAGAGAGGTGTTTGATCTCCGAAAACCAATCAACAACGTGTTAATCATAAGAAAACAGTCAAACACTGGCTAAAAAAGTTCTCCCCAACTGACTAAAGAAAGAAACTGGGCATCAACAGAGGTCAAAACCCCACTCAAAAATTTCACAGACATCATCGCAAGCTAATAGCACATTACAGTGCGAAAATCAAGAGTTTTCGCAGGCCAGAAACAGATAGGGTGCGGAAATTATGCAACGAAGCAAATATCTAGGGTGTAGAAATCAAAGGTTTCTGCATGCTAGGTATAGGGTGCAGTGCGGACACGTCTGAAAACCAAAAAATTCTGAGAAAAAGGTAAAAAATCTTAGTGAACTTTCAAACTTAGAGAGTTTGAATGAATCTCCTACAGACTCAGAGACTGAATTCAGATAAAAAAGAGTAGGCAAAAACAAATGGCCAACAAAAAACCACAATCAAGTTGTATCCCTAGTGGAGTCACCAATTTTGTTATAGGATAAATTGGTAAATGCAGACATAAACTAATCTCCCTAGATCTAGAACAAAACAATACAGGACATGACGCTTTCCCTAAGTTACAATCATTGATCTAAGTGTCAAAGAAGGAATTGATGACTTACCTTTGAGATCGCTTCCTTGTATCTTTGTTGTTCCCGCTTTGCTCCAGTGCTTTTGTGAAACCATATCTGCAATGACACAAACCAACCAAAGTGAAAGCAACTATGATAGATTCAATGAAAACTTAAACATGTTATAAAGAAGTCACGTAATAAAATGAGAATAATTTTATGGGAAAGAAACATGCTGCTATATTATATTGAATAAAAGTGGAAGATACAACTGAATGCCTTGATGTCGCAAGTTCCCTTTTAGTGGTCCTTCGTTCCAACACACACATATACTTGTTCCGGAGTTTGCATGAAGGTGATCTTCAAAAGCTTGATGGGTGAATGCAAACCTCAAGCATCAACTGAAATAATATTCTTCACACAATCTCCAGCCTATCCTTTCAGCAATCCTTTGCTCAACTTTGCTTAACTGTGCTTAAACTTTGCCATGAGAAGCCCATTATTATATAGGAGAAGTTGAAGTGGTTAAAGGGATGAGGATGATCCCACCAAATCAGAGAAGTCAGTAGGATCGTAACCATACGGACGCCACCTCATATTCCAAAAGATTCTCCTTCTAGAAACTTCTTGAACCTCTTTCCTCTTTTGGCTTTCAAACGTCCTCGCACCCTGCCTATATAGCAGCCTGCGGAAATCCTATAGGCCAGCTATAGAGCAGCTTGTGGAAATCATGGATTTTCGCACTGTACACTATGGGTAGCTTGTGATGTCCTTCTAAAAAGTAATCTTGCAGGGGAGGAAAGCAGTCACTTTTCTCAGGAAAAAGATGATTTTGAGGACCTAATTACATGCTTGTAAAGTCATCATCAGAGTGACCAAAATAATGTGTAACACTAGCCCAGTCAGCAGGGGATGAGTCAGCATCCATACTGCTGACGTCAACATCAGTATGGATAATGTCAGCATCTATACAGTGTATGTGGCACACGCAAAAGGCGACATGTGTCATGTTGACGTCATCATGGTGACGTGGTAGCATCATAGGTTGCCATGTGTCACTCATTTTTGGCTTTTTCGGGTCGCTCTGTGGACCAATGAAAAAGCACCACATGGAAGATCGTACGCTGACATGGCAGGATGACGTGGAAGGTTGATGTGGTAGCTGACATGGTTGGTGACTGTACAGGTGGTTGGCGTGGCCCAATGGTTGGTTGCCACATGGCTTAGTCATGGGTTGCTACATGGTAGTGGAAAAATTCCCAATGAGGGCCTGAGAACCGAATTTCAAAAATAAAAATGGTGGGTCTGCCAAATCTGGTCGAACCCCGCTAGATCTGGCAGCCCAACAGACATATCTAAACCACCTCCAAAAATTGTTGAAGCACCAATACATATATATGCATATAAGCTATAAAAAACACCCAAAAGGGGAGGCTCACGGGCTCGACCACGGGACCTCCCCCATTGCATACGCCTTAACTATAGCTCTGCCACCGTTGGGCCAAACGACCCCATTGTTTATACTTCCCATGAATTTTATTTAAATTTTGAAATCCGCCAGTGCACGGGGAAGAGGTGCGTGACGGTACGACCGAGCACAATTTTCGAGGCATTTTTTTGGAATTAATTGCAGGTTGCAGGGCATGGAAATCTAGACAAATTTTCTCTTGGGCTTGGGAGTGCCAGAGCCAGATAGAGGTGTGGAGACAGTCATTTTTTGGTAATTCAACACCACAAATTCAGTGGTGCTGTCTGTTTTATGATCTGAGAAAATCTTCTACAGATTAATTCCAGAATGAGGTATACTTATGTATTTTGCCAAATTATTTCGCTGAGTTAATAAAAAGGCCTACCCATTTGAGAGCAAGACCCAGAGACATAGTCCACCAGGGACAAACTCCATTATCAAGTTTTGTCTTCAGATTTTATGCTTATGTCTCTTCATTATTAATCTTTTCCTTCTTTAATGGTGCACTTTAATTTATGCTCATTTAATGCAATTCTTTATAAGTCACTTCGATGAAAAGATCTCAGATCATGTTGGTATCAGAGCAATCATATTTGACATGAATTGTTGAGTGTAAATGCTTACTAGGGCCAAGCATAAGAAGGGTGAAGGAACTCTTAAGACTTTCAATCCCGAAGTTGGCCATGCATCCTGAAGGAAGAAAATGGCAGAAGAGGACAAGCGTGATGAATAGGAGAAAAAATTCCATATGGTCTTTTATCGCATGTTAGAAAAGGTCGAACGAATGTATGGAGACTACAAGAAGAGGATGAAGAAGAAAGCGAAGAAAAAGGAAGCACAAGCTGATGATGATGCTTCGGTAAATCAAGGGGCTGGAGGAGACCCTCCTAAGCCTCCATCTTCACCATCAAGTTCTAGTTCTTCTTCCTCTGAGCATTCTCATCATTCTAGCCATAAAGCCTCTTTTAAGAAACCATTATTAAAGCTGGATGTAAAATTTTATTTACCTATGTTTAATGGAGATTATAATCCTGAAAAGATAGATAATTGGATCTGACAGGTTGAAGTATATTATTGTGTTCAACAAATTGATGAAGAGGAAGTTAAAGTGCAACTGGCTTCTCTTCGGTTGGAAGGCACCGCTCTCATATGGTGGGAGAGCAAACTTCAGGACAGAAGTAAGTGTGGTAATGTTCTTTCCTCATGGTCGGAATTTAAATCAACGATAAGGAAGCAATTTTATTCATTGGGTTATTTGCATAAAGCAATGATGGAATGGAAAACTTTAAGACAAAGTAAAGGTCAAACTATACAAAGTTTCACTGAAAAATTTAGGAAGAAATCTCTTGCATTAAACATTCCTTTGGATTCTTATGAAACTTTAATGAAGTATATTGGTGCACTTCACAATTATATTCGTCATACTTTTCTATTGTTTAACCCCACTAGTCTTGACGAAGTTTGTGTGCAAGCCACTCACCTTGAGAACAGGGGAAAGAATGTTCAATAAGATCCCACAAAGAAACCTTCCAATCTCCCACATAAGCCATTTAAGAAGTTTAAAAGGAACGACAAGAAGATCGCCACGGTAAAGAGAGAAGAAGGAAATCTAGCTTGCACTCATTTAAAGAAAAATGGTCACGATGATGAACAATGTTGAAAACTACATCTAGAGAAGAGACCGAAACAGTTCGGTGGAAAGGGGAAGACAAAAATTGTTGCTACAGTGCAACAATATCTTGGTTTTGATTCAAGAGACGAAGGAAAGATCACAACGATTGGAGTACAAGGTAAAGATTCCCTTCATGCTAATTCAAATTCCAATAATGAATCTCATGATGATGAACGAGAGAGGAATGAATTATTTCACATAAGAGTTGTATCTAAACACACTAAGATAGATACATTATTTGATCTGAGTTCCCAATTAAATCTGATATATGAAGCACTTGTCAAAAAGATGGGTCTTGAAACGAAACCACATCCAAAGCCTTATCCTCTTGGTTGGGTATGTGATAAAGCAAAACTTAATGTCACCAAACAATGTAGGGTCAAATTTGCCATTGCTTCAAAGTTTATTGATGAAGTGGATTTGGATGTTGTATCACTTGATATATGTGGCATAGTGTTGGGGAGTCCTTATCTTTATGATAGAAAAGTAGTCTTCTTTCGTCATGCGAACAAATACCACCTTACTAACGGGGGAGTGGAATATATTGTTAGAGATCACAACATGAGGGTAAACACAACACTTGTTAGTGCAGGACAAATGAAGAGACTCATAAACACTAATAAGAGATATGTACTCATGGTCGTAAGGGAGAAAGATGTTGGAACATCTGACGATTTCCAAGGATGTGATCTTTCACATAAGAAATAATTAATTGATATTGTTTCTAAGTATGATGATATTTTCCAGGAACCTGAAGGATTACCTCCTAAGAGGGAAATCCAACATGAAATATATCTTTAACAGGATTCTCCTCTTCCTAATGTGGGATGTTAGTTGTAGAGATGACAGAGATCAAGAAGCATGTACAAGGCTTATTAGATCAAGGGGTCATCAGGCCCAGCTCATCTCCTTATGGTTCTCTGATCGTGATGGTGCCAAACAAAGATGGCACATGACGAATGTGTGTCGATTACCGAGCCTTAAATAAAATCACAGTGAAAAATTGATACCCTCTTCCTCGTATAGATGATTTACTTGATCAGTTAAAGAATGTTGTTTATTTCACTAAGTTGGATTTACACAGTGGATACCATCAGATTAGGGTTGCAAAACAGGATGCATGGAAGACTACATTTAAAACCAAACAAGGATTGTTTGATTGTTTGAGTGGTTAGTTATGTCGTTTGGGCTTTGTAATGCTCCGACAACTTTCATGCGTGTGATGAATGATGTATTCAGGCCTTTTCCAGATTATTTTGTGATTGTATATTTAGATGACATTCTTATATTTAGCGAGACTTGGGATGAACATGTGAGGCATGTAAAGCAAGTATTGGATACTTTGCAAAGGGACAAGTTGTATGTAAAATTGTCCAAACGTGAATTTGGCAAGACTGCACTTGTGTACTTAGGTCATATTGTAGGAGGATAAAAATTGATCCTTCCAAGATTGATGTAATTGTAAATTGGCCTGAGCCCAAAAGTGTAATCGAGATACAGAGCTTCTTAGGTGCAGTCCAGTATTGGAGGAGGTTCATTTCAAACTTCTCCTTTATAGAAGCTCCATTGCATGCCTTAACCAGTGTGAAGAACACTTTTCAGTGGGGAGGAAAGCAACAAAAAGCTTTCGACACTTTGAAGGAAAAGATCAGTACCACACCAGTATTAGCACTGTTGAATCTTCAACATCCCTTTGATATTGAGATAGATGTCAACAGATACGCCATGGGTGTGGTATCGATGCAATATCGTAAGTATATCTGTTACCACTCAGAAACTTTTAACCAAGTTGTTGTTAACTATCCTACATATGATAAAGAGTTGTATGCATTAGTTCAAAGAATAAAGAAATGGAAGCACTACTTGTTAGGGAAGGAAACAATCATACATACAGATCATCAACCCTTACAGTATCTCCAAGCACAAACCAAACTGCAAAAATATCCACATTACAGATGGATGGGTTTCCTACAACAATTTCATTTGGTAATCAAGTACAAAAAGGGTACAAGTAACAAGGTAGTTGATATTCTTCTATTATTTTGAAGAATGCTTCTTTATCTCATGATAGCTATGTGGAACAATATGCCATTGATGAAGATTTTAAAGAAGTATATGAGAAGCTAACCTATCGTGCACAGGTAAAGAACTATTGTCTGTAGGGAAAAATACTCTACCATCTTAGAAAGCTATGTATTCCTACAAGTGAACGAGTCCATGTAATACAAGAAGCTCACACTTCTCTTGTGTCTTGGAATTTTGGGGTAGGAAAAACTATGGCTCATTTGTAGAGGTTTTGTTATTGGCCTCAAATGAAATCAATTGTAACTAAATATGTAAAGGGGTGTGTGATGTGTTCTACTTGTAAGCCCACTAATAGAAAACTAGGGCTATACTCACCATTGCATGTTCCATCCCATCCATGGGAAAATATCTCCATGGATTTTGTAGGGGGTTTACCAATGTCGAAAAGGGGTCATGACTACTTGTATGTTGTAGTGGATAGGTTCAGCAAGATGTGTATCTTAATGCCATGTAAAAAGAAGATCATTGTTGAGCAGACTGCTAATCTCTTCTTTCAGTATGTTTGGGTTCACTTTAGGTTACCCACATCCATTATCTCGGATTGAGATACTCGATCCCTTGGGGATTTTTGGACAAGCTTGTGGAGAATGATGGACACCAAGTTGAAGAGGAGTGTTGCTTTCCATCCACAGACCGAGGAATAGATAGAGGTTGTTAACTGAACAATGGTACTTTTACTTCGAGGCTACTGCAGCAAGCATCCCAAAGTATGGGATGAACATATACCCTATGTACATCATGCTTGCAACCAAGCCTTACATTCTTCCACTCAGTGTTCACCTTTTGAGACATGTTTTTGGTACCTACCTAAAGTTCCTTTGGACTTGATGTATGGGAGAGATGTTGATTCAAATGAAGAAAGAAATGAAGACAAAGCCCGCAAGTTCATCCAGAGGATCCAGTAGGTACACCAAGAAGTCATGGAATAGTTGGAGAAAAGTAAAGCAAAGTATAAAGCTCGGCATGACAAACACAGGGTTGATCATTAGTTCCAGGTTGGAGACCAGGTATGGCTTCACATCAGCAAGGAAAGATTGAAGGGTGAAGGAAAGAAACTCAAGCCCATTCGTTATGGACCTGTTATCCCCTATCCTAGGGATAACTAAGGAGATTATGTCTCGAGGCCCACAAGTCCCAGACATGGAGTACTGAGAGCCAGATCGACTTGAGCATGGCTCTGAAGGGCCCATCCTTTTCTTCTTCAGCGCCTCCACTTTGTTAGCAGTAACAACATCCTACACTTAGGCCTAGTCCTGCAACAGAAAGGGTCTTGCTCGATGAGGTAATGAGTCCGAGTATCATGGTATGTGTCACTATGATTCTCATAACTTTTGAATATGTGCATTTAATTACTTTTTCTTCTAACATGTGCTTGGACCTTATGCCTTTCCACTTGACCACACCTGGGGGGAATGACAGGTTTCCCTAGTAAGTTGGTTCCCATAGGGTTTGAGTTTCCATTGAGGGGATTCATGAAAGTTCATCGTTCGTTCCCACCATACTTACCACTTTTCATCTTTTTCCTGCTCATCCATCCCATACACTGGTTCGGGCATTGGGTTGGCCAAATTATCCAAGGGTTGTACCTTACCTTGTGGGAAGAAGGGGCTAAAGGCCCAGAGGGTAAAAGTAGCTAGAAAAAGATAAAATCCAAAAGCATGAAACCTTGAGATGCTTCTCCCAGGGATCCCCGAGAAAACAATAAAATGCTTCTTAGCAAGAAACATAGGGACCCATAAAAATAATAAATCAAGACCTAATTGGAGGACAGAGGGTCTCATCACGAGCCATTCTATTAGGTCCATTGGAATGTAGCGGTATGAAACTACCATTCAGTTGGTCACCACGCCAAGGTAGTGGTTGTTGGTGGCATAGCCAAGAGAAAGGGGGTCTCATCACGAGCCAGCCTTCTCATTTATGTGAAATGCTTGTGGGTAACATTGCCACCACTGGTCGCCACGCCAGGGCAGTGTCCCCCAATTAGTCTCTTGAAATAAAAAGCAATAAGAATAAAGGATAAAAGGCATGAATGGGCTTGGAAACATTTGCATCCATGATAAGGTGCATCTCACCCTCTTCAGAGGCACCCCATAGGTAAGCCATACATTTCCTTGCTATCACCGCACCCATTGCCCAGAAATCCCTTTACCACCTCATCCACTAATATGGCCTGGATTTGAATTTACCTACGAACATCTCACATCCAATGAGCATTGGCCCAATAGGACGTCCTAGCATCCCCTCCAAACTTGGCTTGTGGAATAGCATAACGTCTTTGAGCACTTGTCCGAGTAAAAGGGGTTTCATGCACATGTTTAAATAACTTGATGATTAGATGTGATTAACATTGCTATGATCCCTGTGACTTATGAGCCCATGGAGGGTGTATTTGTTGATGTTGCACGGCCACACCCGATGGAAAGGTACATATGGGGAGATGATTAGTTCGGACGTCCATAGGGCTAAAATCCCACTAGATGGATGTTGTGACCCCAACTAGGGGCAGAGACAAATCAGGGGTTTGCACCAGAGATAGAGGAGGACGTTCCACCAGGGACAGCCTGACAGGCCTGGAGCTAGGGGGGTATTTCCCTTTTCACCTTGATGTAGGCCTTGGAAGGCCCATGACATCACCTAGGTCACCCATGACGTCACCCAACATTTTGGATACTTTGGAGGCAGTTGTGTGCCAAGTGGTACGTGTGGCAGGAACCTGAGGCCTAAGGAGGCCTAACATTTTGCTCCAGGAGGCCAACGTTGCCCTAAAAGGGCCTAACATCACCCTAAAAGGGCATGACATCATCTTTACAACTTGATTTAGGGTTTATTTATGACATTTAATGTAAAAACTGGATATTATCTGTAACAGTCCATGTCGACCTTTTTTTACCTAATTTCGGTCATTAGTATTGTGTAAATAAGGGTTTAAACCAGTGTATTATTCATCATCTTTCACTCACACCTGTGAGGACTGAATTTAGGCGCACTTGTTGAGGAAGGATAAATTTGGAGTATTTTGGCAAGTTTCTTGGTGGATGTGTTCAACTAGGGATTTTCTTGATGATTCTTGGTGTATGTAAGTGATATTTCTGCAATTCTTCTTAATTGAATGGTTATAGTTTTATTTATCTTACATTTACATTCAAGATTATGAAATTTCTTGATTAAACCCTAAGAAGACTAGCACATGTTATTGTCCTAGCTTTAAAAGCCTTCACCTACTAGATCTTGTCAAAATGCCATTTTTCTGGAAGCATTTGCTAGGGCCTTGCCATTGCAACACCCTAGTCTTACTTGCTTCATCTTAGCCAATTTTGCTTCACCATTGAGTTAAAGAGGGAGGAAACATACTAAGGCCTAGGGTTACCTACACCTTAGTAGCTAGTTTCCCCTAGGGTTTGATAATTGGAGCCTTGGGTTACCAACACTCCAATCTATCACTCTCTCTTGTCTTTAACTCCCTATTATCATTATTTCTCTTCAACATTTGCTGCCACATCATTGACTCCATTTGCCCTAAATCACTAGTCTAAGTCCTCTTCTGAGTAATTGATCAAAACAACCATCAAAACCTATTCTTTGAGCCTCCTACTAACCATTTCTAACCCTAGAATAGCCTAACCTACTAACAATATTGTTGTTGTTACTAGAGTAAGCTACAACCATTAATTGCAGCATTAAAAGCTTCTAAAAGCAATTGAAAAGGATGGTTTATACATTGTTTTGTTTGCTTCTAATAAATGCTAGTATTATGCTTTCAATGGTTGATGATTCTTAGTCATTTTGAAGCTATTTCAAGGCATTTAATGTGAAGTATTGCCTTATAAATATCATTGTTATAATTTTTTGTTTACTTCATCATTATTAGTCAATTGCTTTATATGAGAAAGTCTATGGTTTTATGAAGTGCTAACCAGCAAGCATAATATCCCTAGGCCGAACCCACTTGTAAATGTAAATGCAAATGTACTTAAACTAGTGAGTTGTTTGATATCATTTTGTATGCACATTTCGTGGCATAGTGTGTGCTTGTACCGCGCAGTAAAATGATGAAGTGTGCACATTCCTGGATATCGCGCACAACAACTTGAGTGCGCGCGATATTGAGGCCAGGGAGCCTTTTGTATATATGTTGTGTTTTATAGGCTGGTGAGCCAGTTATTATAAGCTAGGATGCTTATGTTTTGATTAGGTTGGAGAGCCTAGATGTTAAAGGCCAGTGCACCTATTTTTGTATATGTCT
>ML836676.1:46800-57218 GCA_009831015.1 Picea engelmannii | reverse complement strand
ATTTTGCTTCACCATTGAGTTAAAGAGGGAGGAAACATACTAAGGCCTAGGGTTACCTACACCTTAGTAGCTAGTTTCCCCTAGGGTTTGATAATTGGAGCCTTGGGTTACCAACACTCCAATCTATCACTCTCTCTTGTCTTTAACTCCCTATTATCATTATTTCTCTTCAACATTTGCTGCCACATCATTGACTCCATTTGCCCTAAATCACTAGTCTAAGTCCTCTTCTGAGTAATTGATCAAAACAACCATCAAAACCTATTCTTTGAGCCTCCTACTAACCATTTCTAACCCTAGAATAGCCTAACCTACTAACAATATTGTTGTTGTTACTAGAGTAAGCTACAACCATTAATTGCAGCATTAAAAGCTTCTAAAAGCAATTGAAAAGGATGGTTTATACATTGTTTTGTTTGCTTCTAATAAATGCTAGTATTATGCTTTCAATGGTTGATGATTCTTAGTCATTTTGAAGCTATTTCAAGGCATTTAATGTGAAGTATTGCCTTATAAATATCATTGTTATAATTTTTTGTTTACTTCATCATTATTAGTCAATTGCTTTATATGAGAAAGTCTATGGTTTTATGAAGTGCTAACCAGCAAGCATAATATCCCTAGGCCGAACCCACTTGTAAATGTAAATGCAAATGTACTTAAACTAGTGAGTTGTTTGATATCATTTTGTATGCACATTTCGTGGCATAGTGTGTGCTTGTACCGCGCAGTAAAATGATGAAGTGTGCACATTCCTGGATATCGCGCACAACAACTTGAGTGCGCGCGATATTGAGGCCAGGGAGCCTTTTGTATATATGTTGTGTTTTATAGGCTGGTGAGCCAGTTATTATAAGCTAGGATGCTTATGTTTTGATTAGGTTGGAGAGCCTAGATGTTAAAGGCCAGTGCACCTATTTTTGTATATGTCTCATAATTAATATAAAATACATTGATGCGCACAGACCAACCACGATAAAAGAGATGGGGGACTAATCTCCACTAGTTAGGGAAAGGGAGGGCTAAAAGTTAAGGAAAGTGGCTAAGCTAGGGAGCTTAAGCCAAAAAGGAATATTATATTAATATTTCTTAAAGCATAAAGTATGGATAATTATTTTATCCTAAGTTCCAAAGTTGGGGACAAGTGGGCCAAAGTAGCTCCCAACATGACAAGTGTCAAGTTGGGGACATGCATACATATTGATTGGGACTTAGTTCATTTCCTATCATCTTTTCCATCATTCTCCCCATCATTCCTTCCACCATTCAATTATCCAATCAATCATCCATGAGCATGCACACATCCATTAAGTTATCCTCTGTATCTTCATGACTGTACCTGAAACAATATCCATAGCCTTTTTCGATCGGTGTAGTTGGTTAGCTTGGGATATGGATTGAAGAAGCGGGTTGTCAGGCCCGTGGGATATTGAAGAGGCGGGTTATCAGGCCCCTGGGATATTGAAGAGGCGAGTTGTCAGGCCCGTGAGCAATTCTCTGGGTGAGAGAATTGTTGAGAATTGATTTCCTGAAGGTGCTAAACTGCAGCTACAGTGCTCTGAGACTTCCTATCTGGCCTATTGTTGAAGCCCGGAAAGGAAGTGGGGCAGCCGAAGGACTATTGAGCAGAGAAGGGCCACACTTCTTGGGTGGTACAGGCACATGGGGAATGAGGGACTATAGGCTGTTAGTTTGAGTTGGCACCTGAGACAGAGTCTTTCCTGTTGTCTATGAGCCTTTAGCCTGGTTAGGAATCCCTTTACCCGGGTGGAGTTTAGTCCCAACTCGGGGGTGAGTCATTTTTGAGAGTGATGAACAGTGTGGTCTAAGGCTGGGAGGTTCATGGAAGGTCTGCACGCGGTTGGTGACATTCATACCAAGATAAATGCCAATTGTGTGATAAATTTACATGTTGTATTGTTATTTATGTACTTATTTTTATGGGTTATCATATGTGCGGTTATAACTGTGTTTATTTTTATGGGTATTTCCTGTATATGTTGCATGTATATGTTTGTTGTTATTTCAGTGTGAATCTGTGCATTTACAGATGTATTTGGTTGTTTATGTTTTATATATATGCTTCCACAAGAGTTCTGTGTGTATATATTTTTAATTGCATGCAGTTCAAAAAATTTATGTGGCATAACTTAGTTGGATACTAGGTATGTTATAGTATGTTCTGCAGAGAGAATGAAAGAGTTCTCTGGTTAGGAATCCCCTTACCCGGGTGGATTTTAGTCCCAACTCGGGGGTGAGTCACTGTTGAGAGTGATGAACAGTGTGGTCTAAGGCTGGGAGGTTCATGGAAGGTCTGCATGTTATTTATGTACTTATTTTATGGGTTATCATATGTGCGGTTATAACTGTGTTTATTTTTATGGGTATTTCCTGTATATGCTGCATGTATATGTTTGTTGTTATTTCAGTGTGAATCTGTGCATTTACAGATGTATTTGGTTGTTTATGTTTTATATATATGCTTCCACAAGAGTTCTGTGTGTATATATTTTTAATTGCATGCAGTTCGAAAAATTTATGTGGCATAACTTAGTTGGATACTAGGTATGTTATAGTATGTTCTGCAGAGAGAATGAAAGAGTTCTCTGGCATAGCRTGGCCCCRCATGGATGGTTGGGGATGTTACAACAATTGTAATTGCATATATATATAGTTTTTTGTTGCTTTGTTYYGGGCACATACACTTTGATATATTATCATTTCATTGGTTATAAAACCAGGACTTTTTTATCGGTGGTGACTTGTGAGAGGRGATCTTTTTATTAGCCTTTTTTACCTTKCCTTCTCAAACCCCTAGGTCACCGGGGACGTCTCCCCTGGGCCTACCACCCTAAATAGAAAGAGACATCATGTTGAGGTGACAGTGATAGGATTAGTCTCCACTTAYGCCAATTTTCTCTCCTTTAACCTTTCCCGTGATCAAAGTACAAATTGTGYGATAACACGACCCTTCAGTGTTTTGGAGAAAACTGGTATCAATGCTTTTTGTCTAGATTTTCCACCTTATATGCAGATCTACTCAGTTGTAAATGTAGAKAACTTGAAACTTTTTTAGYCTCCCATGATCATGGATYAGGATGAGGAAGTTTCAATACCTTCAGTTGATGAGTTTGCTCCTGAGTACTTAGATAAGTTAAAGGAAGATATCATTCTGGACAAAAGGACAAGGACTTCACGCAGGGATGACGTTGATTATCTTCGAGTAGGTTTAAAGGGCACACATCCAAGCAAGGCAAACATGATTGAGAAGGACAAGGTGAGGGAACTCTTCCCTCACTTATCTATTGATTGATGAAAGATTTTGGTGGTCCAAAAAGTTGTCAGTG
The DNA here is from genome assembly GCA_009831015.1 of Picea engelmannii. Classification (NCBI taxonomy): domain Eukaryota; kingdom Viridiplantae; phylum Streptophyta; class Pinopsida; order Pinales; family Pinaceae; genus Picea; species Picea engelmannii. Next base: position 53,871 of record ML836676.1, on the reverse strand, counting down.
GGAAGGCGTTATCCAAAAAGGATCCAAAAAAAACTAAGGACAACTCAGAACTCGCAGAAGCACCTCAGGAAGCTCAGAATGGCCTCAACAGATAGAGAAAGGGGAAAAATTCAAAGTCCTCAAAATTTAGTGAAAGTGGCATCAACGTGAAGAGTGTGTCGCAAGATTTCCAACGGTGCAAACGACTCATCAAACGAAGTTACGGATCAAAAGATATTCGCAGTCAAAGTTTGGTCAACCTAGCCCGGTCAGAAGGGGACGAGTCAACATTCGTACTGTGTACGTGGCACACATGTCATGATGACGCCGACATGGTGATGTGGCAGCACTATAGCCTTCCACGTGTCACTCATTTTTGGATTTTTTGGGTCGATTTGTGGACCAATGAAAAAGCACCACGTGGCAGTCCGTACAACCACGTGGCAGACTGTACGGTGACATGGCAGGCTGGCGTGGCAGGCTGATGTGGCAGGCTGACGTGGTCGGTGACTGTACAAGTGGTTGGCGTAGCCCAATGGTTGAATACCACGTGGCAGTGGGCAAATGCCCAATGAGGGCCCGAGAACCAAATTTCAAAAATAAAAATGGCGGGGCCACTAAATCTGGCAGAACCCCACCATATTTGGTGGCCCAACGGACATATCTAAACCACCTCCAAAAATTGGTGAACCACCAATATATATATATTCATATAAGTTATAACAAACACCCAAAAGGGGAGGCCCGCGGGCTCTACCCCGAGACCTCCCCCATTGCATACACCTTAACTATAGCTCTGCCATCATTGGGGAAAACGACCCCATTGTTTATATCACCCGTGAATTTTATTTAAATTTTGAAATTCGCTAGTGCACGGGGGAGAGGCACGCGACGGTACGACTGGGCACAACTTTCAAGGCATTTTTTTTAATTAATTGCAGGTTGCATGGCACATAAACCAAGGCAAAATTTCTTTTGGGCCTGGGAGAGCCATAGTCGAATCGAGGCGCGGAGACAGTAATTTTTGGGTAAATCGATGCCACGAATTCAGTGGTGCTATCTTTTTTCTGATCTGAGCAAATTTTTTGCAGATTAATTCCAGAATGAGGTATACTTATGTATTTTGTCAAATTCTTTTGTTGAGTTAATAAAAAGGCCTACCCATTTGAGAGCAGGACCCGGAGACGTAGTCCACCGGGGACGAACTCTGTTATCAAGTTTTGTGTTCAGATTTCATGTTTATGTCTCTTCATTATTGAGCTTTTCCTTCTTTAATGGTGCACTTTAATTCATGCTCATTTAATACAATTCTTTATAAGTCACTTCGATGAAAAGATCCTGAATCATTATGTCATCGAATTCTCTTTCCAATTCCAGGCTTATAACTTGCAAGTTTTCCTTTAACAAGTTTGAGTTTGGCTCTTGTAAGCATTCACTTGCAAAATACTTATCAAACCAGCTATGATACCAACTTGATCCAAAAAATCCTTAGATGTTGATAATTTTAAATACACATAAACATCTACTTGATATTCGAAATAAAATGATTGCTTGACTATTTTGCAAATTACATGTGGAGAACTTATATAATCAAATCCAATTTAATGATAAATGAATTGCAAATAATTGAACTTCAAATAAACAACAATAATATAATCATATACACAAGTTGGAAAAAGCGAAGTTCACCCAATTTGGGCTACCTCTCCGGGTCCACTTCCAATAGAGACTTTTTTTATTAATGCTCAAATGCTTGCGTTTTACAATGACCTTTTTACATGTTGTTTAAATGCAGAACCATAGTGCATCGTTGGAAAAAGAAGAGTTCACCCAATTTGGGATACCTCTCTAGGTCCACTTCCAATAGAGACTTTTTTTTATTAATGCTCAAATGCTTGCATTTTACAATGACCTTTTTACATGTTGCTCAAATGCAGAAACAGAGTGCACCATTGGATTCCTGGCGAAAAATCATGCAAAATCGATATAAAATTCTCGAAATTCCGTTAAGGTACCATTTGGAATGCTTTACGATGTAGCCTCACAACTTTGGTACCCTCGGGAATGAGTTACAAGACCAACTCTTCATTAAATGTCTATGTGCACAACCTCGAGTCGCGCACAATTAAATAGGGCACGCCCCTTAACCAAATCCTAAATTTTGTGGCAAGCATTAACTATGGATTAGTTGGTTTGTTTTAACAAACCATATGTATGGCTTGTTGGTTAAAAATCGTGGCATATAAAGCGGAGGTCGGGAGTTCTATTCCCTGCAACCCTTGGCATATTCCATAGTTTGATTTGAATGTGGTTATGTAACATACTTCGTGGAAATATATTGTTAATGTCGTTTGGCGTATGGTTTAAGTCATATGTTATAAATAACATATGTTTATAATCATTGAACTTTCCCCCCGCGCAAGTTTCCAAGGCCGTTAGTTATATGTTGTAGCATGTGACCAATACAAAGGGGTGAAGGGCTAGGACCCCCTTTTCTCCACAAATACAAACTATACAAACTTTAAATATATATACATTCATATATGGTTAAGATTCATTGGCATGGTGCATTTGCAACAGAGGTTTGGTAAGGTTTTTGGGAGGTTATGGAGGTCGCAAGTTTGACCCCTCTCGACGCCATAAAATTTACATAACTCTAGCCAATATAGGCCAATGAGGGGTCATCATGTGGTGACCTCTCATTGACTCATCCTTGCCACTTTTCATCATAGGAGTGGGCCACTTGTGCACCACTTGTTGACCTGTTATTAAACCACCTGGAGGTACGATCCACCCAATCAACTACCAAAAACCATGTGCCACATGTCACCCTTGCAGTGGTGACACATGTCACCTCTTTTTTCCCATGTACTTTTACCTTTGACTTGGTTGACTCGAACTTTGACCACTCATAACTTTTGCATACGAGCTCTGTTTGAGGCACCGTTTGCGGCGTTGGAAAACTGATGACACACTCTACACATTAATGGTGTTTTTAGGGATGATTTGAAGCATTTGAATTTTGAGCATTTATGAACCATTATGGACCTCTATGGATGTTCCGTATATTTTTGGACCTCTGTGAGCATTCCTAGATCCTCCTGGATCAATTAAATCATTCATTAATAGTCAACCATTGTAAACATGGTCCTTTTTTAATAAGGTCCAAATTAGTTGGCCAGAGGCAAGTGAGCGCAACTCTCAATTGTGATTATCAAAGAGATCTTTCTTAGGGTTTATCTCTCTTTTGTTTTGTGTTCTTGGGTTTTTCACTACATTTTATGTGATTGTTGTGAAGTTTTGGGATTAAGTACACTATGGGAAAGATACACGGCCTGTGGATGCCACATGGGAACCAACAAAGATCCTTCAACAATTCCCTCATCTCTAGCTTTGAGGAAAATGTTATTTTTTAAGAGGGGGGGGGGGCATGATAGGGTCCTAACCTCCCTAGCCCCCTAAGTAGATAGATAGGTTTCTATGTATTGTTATGTATGGAGGTCATCTCTAGTAAATAAGGTCCATGTAGTAGTGTGAAAGCAATAAACATAAGAAGACTTATTGGAAGTGTTATCCCCCATTTCTAGGGATAACTAAGGAGATGATGTCTCGAGGCCCTCAGGTTGTAAACATGGAGTACCAAGAGGTAGATGAGCAGGTAGGGGCCCCTATCATACCGCATATCACCATCTGATCGATGGTAGTTGCATCCACCACATTCAACTTGGCACATAGAGGACAACATGGCTTGCTTCATGGTGTAACAAGTTCGAAGTTGTGGTAAGTGTCATTTTAATATTTGGAGCATTTGAAAATGTTGCCAAGGAAACTTCTTGATTTTGAAAACATTTGCTTGGAAATTATGTTTTTTTTTCCCAATTTCACCTTAGTGAGTGTCATGATTCCCTAGTAAGTGGCCACCCTTGGGAAAGGGTTGCTACTGGGGGTATCCTTGAAGGGTCATCGTACCATTCCTTCTCATACTTTCCACCTTCCATCACTTCTTCCACTATGTTTCCCCATCTTTTAGGTTTTTGGGATTATTTACTTAAGAAGGGAATGTACCTCATTTCATGGGAAGAAGGGGCCACTAGGCTCGGAGGTGCCCTAGCAAAAAAATCATGCAATAAAGGCTCGCCATGGGATCCCGAGAGAAATGAAGCGCTTCTCAAAAAAGTGAGGCACCCATAAATAATTAATTAATTAATAATATTTTCCAAGGTATAGCATTTGTGGGCTATGCATTTCCTTTTTAGTGCCCCTTATTGTCTTCAACTTGGAAAGGCATGCGAACCAAGGTAGAGTGTATGTGGGGTATACATTTCCTTTTTAGTGCCCCTTATTGTCTTCAACTTGGTGACACATGCAAAATAAATGGCTAATAAAGGGCTTGGAAAAATATGCTTTAAAACTAGAAAGAGGAAAAGGATGTGGCTAGCCCTCAACAAAGGTGCCCATAAATGAGACAATACAAGCCCTTGTATGTCATGGAACCCCATACCTAGAAGTCTAACCCCATCCACCTCACATTCACTACATGAGTTAGAAAAGTTTTTCCTTGGGAAAATCCCTTACTTTAGGAATTGGTTCACCCAATAGGGCACTATGACACCCCTCCCATATCTAAATTTGGTAAGTCGCATAAGGTATTTGAGCATTTGCTTATTTTGAAAAGGGGGTATTTTATGCACATGTTTGGGTGGTTATTTTTTTAGATATGGCTTACTTGGCATGATACTGTGACTTGTGGACCTTGGGAGGGCGTACTTGTTTGTCTTTGTAGGACCTTGACAGGTGAAAGTTTGATCACGAAGGCACAAGATCACTTGGAACTTCATTTGGGGCATGAAGCCCACTAGTTGGATGATGCACCCCCTTCTCTTTGGACACATGGAGACAAGCTAGATGATGAATGTTGCCTTTGGAGGCATGGGAGGACAACTTAGAGAAGGATATTATCCTCCCTTTGCTCAACGTTTGGCCTTGGAGGCCCAAAACGTCATTTCCTAGAGTATGATGTTATACTTGGAGGGCTAAGGTTTGGTGATGTTGGATGATTTCATGATGACTTGGAACATCTAGATGAATGAAGACCCATGCACATGAATATATGTCCTTTGGAGGCCCAATGTCTCCCCAAAGAACCACAACGTCTTGCTCATTATGCCAAAACATCACCCCTAAGGGGTATGACATCATCATTTAGGGTTTTACTTTGTGTAATATTTGAATTTTAAGATGTAAATAGACAAAAATAGGAGGTCATCCTCGCTAATTTCATGTTGACTGTCTGAATTGTGGACAAAGGGTTTTAGGTGACCTCATATAAATAGAGGTCACCCCTTTGTCATTTGAGATATAACTCACTTGAATATTACATGCTTGTTGGCTGAAATTTTCGCCCTACTTGGGAAAATCACATACCTCTCTCTCTTGTGCTATTTGGATGCTTGTTACTTGTATATTGGAAGGAAGGATAACACTATCTCTTGGATGTCTTGTTCTTGCTTTATGGTGGAATATTCTTGGTAGCGAAGGGTTTTACTTTCCATCTATTGGAATTGGTAAGGAATTTTGTGCATATTGTTGTTATTTCTTCTTATTTCATGGTTATTCTTGTCTAAACCCTTGGAGGAGTATACGGGCATACACCCTCCACCAAGATCTATCATTTTATCATTGAATAAACTATTGCAAAGGTTGCTAGGAGGAGTAAAAAAGATTACACCCTCCTAAATTTACCTTTCTAGTTTTGTTTTCTCTAGGGAGTAAAAAGGCTTACACCCTTATAGAAGTAACATAACTAGCTCTTACAACAAGAGAATCCATAGCCCAGTCGATAAGGCACTAATCTAATTTGCATCGGAGATACAAAATCATCACATTGATATACATGAATTGTTGAGATATTGCAATTGTCTAAGTTGGAATTGATTCTATATGTTATAAGCATTATTGTGCAGTTGGAATTGATTCTATATGTTATAAGCATTATTGTGCCCTAAGGGTGTCTTCTTTAGCCTAGTAATTCTCTTTGTTGTTACAATTTAATACTACATCCATTAGGGATGCTGCAAAAACACTCTTTCATCATCTATTGCTCTCTAATCTACTGCTGAAAATCACTTGTAAACCTTGGTAATTGTTCTACTAGTTGTTGCCTAATTTTTGGGTGGTTTACTTGTTGATTTATGTGGTTAGATCTTGTTGTTGTAGCAATTGTTTACTACAACCACTTGGTTATCATAAAAACTTGTTGATAACATCATATAACAACCACTAATCACCACCAAAGTCATGCTCTAATCATTGGAAGTTTGACTAGTCACTGCTAGCTTTATTTTTGATATATTGTACTAGATTTTGGATGCTTAAATTTGCAGCTATTAATGTCTTAAATTGCTGATCTATCTATACTGCTGCAATTTGGGAAAACAAGGGTTCTTGCTTGATCCCCTTTGGTTTAAGGCTTGTATATCATCAGTTGTCTTGTTTCGGGCATGGCTAACATTGTCTTGCAAGTATTCAATGCTTGGCAACCATTTCCCCTTTCACAAGACTCATTCACAAACCTTATTCCTCCTCCAATATTGACCTATACGGGTGTTCATCTACCATTCTTACACTCATCGAAATTCCCCCCTTGTGGTTATTTCATCATCACTAAAGCGAGGGGAGTGTCTATCTAAATTGACACTGGGTAGGTACTCCCATAGTTGTCATACTTTCGTGGATTGGGTTGGGCTTTTCCCACGCTACAAATTGTGTGATAACAAGAAGCTTCCACCTAGTAGAAAGTTCCTTCTCTAGAATGTTCCTAGGAGGTAGATAGTACTATATAAAGAAGCAGAAGCAATGTAATGCGATGTCTTATGGAGTTATTTGTAATTGGGTCTATGCTCAATTGGAGCTTGCCCCCTTGAAGAGGCAAGTGAACATTGCTTCCATCAATAAATAACATTTGTCGTATTCTAGTTCTTTATTTGTCTATTGTGGTTGTAATATGCCATTTTTGTTTTTTTTGTTTTGTTTTGCATTTCAATTCACTAATAAATAACATCACAACTAGGAATAAGGATGGACCCATAGTTG
>ML836675.1:72850-87796 GCA_009831015.1 Picea engelmannii | reverse complement strand
TATGTGTATGATTGTTCATTTGTTCATTGCTTATTTATTACTGCTCATTATTGGATAATAATTCTACATTGATATAACATTTGAAGAAAAAGGATTAAAATTACGTGATTACTGATTCACCCCCCCTCTCAGTAATCCAACAAGTCCACCATACCTAACCTACCTCAGATCTTTGTGCCAGTATAACCAAGTCGCAAGACTCTATGGATGGTATCATGAAGAATCAAGAACAAATGATGAGTAGGATCGTCAACTTGGAAAGATCCCAAAGCCAAGCACCCAGGGTCCTATACAAAGGGAACTTTCAAAAGGGGAACCAATTTTATAAGACAAAGAATGAGCAAGAGGTTCCAAACACCTTAGCCCCTACAAACGTTGTCGGTGAAAACCCTTGGTGCCTTGAATGCAACGAAGCACAATGGGAGCATGAATGTCCTTACAATGATGATGGACATCAACAAGTGAACAATATGGGCCATGTCATGGAAGGCCCTCGGTTGAAGAACATCAAGAGGCCATGAAAGAAGTGGCCAGGAAAGCTAGAATGGTGGTAATAAACAACCTAGACCAGGAATCAAAGAAAAATTGAGGAAACAAGAGTTCCAGGTGTATAGAAGAAATAAACTAATCCAACCTATAGTTGAACAAACAAAACCCCCATCTTTGTATGTGCTCCTTCCTAAAACATCCAAGACTGAAAGGGTTGATTTAAACTTTGACTTTGAAGGGGCACTATCCAAAATGCATGTAGCCATTCCCCTAAGAGAAGTCATTAAGGTGGCATCTATCAAAGAGTGTTTTGATAATTTCTTTCAAGGATCATATGGACCCATGGGCCCCCCTATCATGTTACAAGTCGATCACTTCAGGGTCCAGTATGGTGAAAAACCTCCCTTCTTCATGACTTTAATAATGAACGACAAGAGCCTCAACAACTGCATGTTGGATACAGGGCAAGTGCCAACATAATGCCTTTTAAAGTCATGCAATGATTAGGGTTAAAGTCACACGCCCTTATAGAAATGTGTGTGGTTTCGAATCTAAATCCATACCCACACATGGAGTAGTTGAAAATGTGGAAGTTAGCCTTTAAAAGTACCCCGAGAAAGTAATCCACATTGACATCGTGATAGTAGACGTCCCGGATGTGTGGGGAATGTTGTTATCTAGGAAATTTTCTTCAATGTTGGGCAGCACCCTTGAGATGGACCTTTCTTTTATAGAATTTACTTTGAAGGATGGAATAATAGGCCGTCTCCTGAATGAGTCGGTAACTGAAACCCATGTGCAAGAAGCTAGTCACCTGGTCAAAAATGACAAGGCACATGATGAGATCATACAAACTCTTCATAAGTTTTCTCCTGAGGATATGCCTTTCACGACAGAAGAGGAATTTGATTAGATTAAATGGCCCAAAAAGGAAGAATACCAACAACTCCTAGATGATTTTAAAGGCAAGGAAACTGGGACTGTGCAAATACTAAAAAGACCAGAACACGATGTATAGATTCATCCATCTCAATAGGAAGTATTTACAGCAGAATCCCACCCTCCTCCCTCTGCACAATACACTAGGGTCGTCCAAGGGACAACCAAGTATAAGATCAGTAAGTAAAATGAAGGAGATGTAGTGTGGATGTGGGGCACCTAGAAAGGAGAGCCAACCAACGTCAAAGGAAGCACTCAATCATGGCTTGGAACTTTCAAAGTTGGACGAGAATCGGTTGATAACTCCTACTATTTGTCCACTTTGGAAGGAAGAAGGTGCCCATTATCGATCATTGGTCGCCTCCTCAAACCCCACCAAGGTGGGGGAACCCGACTTCACAGGTAAGTACAGGGAAGTAGGAATTTTTCATTCGTGTATTATATCATTTGCATTTGCATGTTAGTTTGCTTTCACATCACTTTTATTGATTGTTGTATTTCAGTTTATATATATATATATATATATATATGTTGGGGTGGCATTACCACCCCAATTTTTGTTACTGATACTTATATCGATATTGAGCAGGTCAGCAGGTTATGCCAAAGATGTTGAGGTTCTCATGCGCTCTATGGTGAGCACATGTCCCTGAGTTGGAGCTAGATGTTATCCCTCACTTTCAGGGATAACTAGGAGATCATGTCTCGAGGCCCACAGGTCCTAGACATGGAGTACTGAGAGAAGGATTGACTTTAGCATGGCCCTAGAGGGCCCACCTTTTCTTTCTTCCAGCATATTCATCTTGTCAGCAACAGCATTATCCATCACCATCGGCTTGGTCCTATCTCAGAGATGGTTCTTGCTCCATGAGGTAATTGGTACAGGTATCATGGTATGTGTCACTTTGATCATCAAACCCTTTGAATATGTACATCTGATTCCTTTTATTTATAACAACTGCTTGGATCTTACACTCGCCCACTTGACCATGTTTGGGGGGATTGACAAGATGCCCTAGCAAGCCTATGTTTGTAGGTTTTGGTTTGCCACTGGGGGGAAGTTTCTAAGAATCCATCGTTCTCTCCCTTCACATCATCACTTTTTCATCTTATTTACCCCTCACCTATCCCATTCCACTTGTTCGGGCATTGGGTTGACCTATTTTCAGGATTGCATCTTATCTAGTGGGAAGAAGGAGCTAAAGGCTCAGAAGGTAAGAGCAAGCTGGTAAACGATAAAATCCTAAGAATAAAACCTCGAGATGCTTCACCCAGGGATCCCCAAAAAAGAAATAAATGGCTTCTCAGCAAGAAACAAGAAGGACCATGAAAAATAATAAAAGAAGACCTAAGAAGAGGATAGGGGGTCTCATCACGAGACATCCTATTAGGTCCATGGGTATCTATCAGTATGACATTGCCACCAGTTGTTTACCATGCCAGGGCAGTGACTCTTGGTTGCATGGCCAAGGGAAAGGGGGTCTCATCGTGAGCCAGCCTTCTCATCTCTGTGAAAGTACTTGTGGGTAACAATGTCACCACTAGTCACCACGCCAGGGCAGTGTCCCCTGATTATCTCTTGAACAAAAGAAAAAGAAAAAATCAACAAAAGATAAAAGAATAAAAAGAATAAGAATAAAAGGCAAGAATGGGCTTGGAAAGAATGCATTCATGACAGGTACAGCTTTCCTTCTAACAAAGGCACCCACAGGTAACACTTCTTGCATCCTTAGCCCTTATTGCACCCAGATGCTTGGACATCCCCTGACCACATCACCCATTTATATGGCTTGGATGAGGTCCCCTCCGGGAACTTTCCTTTTCCAGTGGGCACTAGCCCAATAGGATGTCTTGTCCTTTTCTCCAGACTTGTATTGTAGGCTTGTGTAACGTCTTTGAGTTGTTGACTGATGTATTAGGGATTTTATGCACATGTTTAATAATATTGATGATGAAATGTGATTGGAATTGCTATGATCCTTGTGACTGATGAGCCCATGGAGGGAACAGCTTTTGATGTGTAGGACCATGCACGATGGACAAGTACCATTTGGACCGGTACACATGGAGAGATAATTAGTTAGGACCTCCATGGGGCTGAAGAGCCCACCTGGTGGATGTTGAGACCCCATCAAGGGGTGGAGATAGGATAGAGATGGATCAGGGGCTTTTCACTGGAGAAGAAGAGGATGTTCCACCAGAGGCACCCCGACACAACTTGACCTAGGGGGGTTGAGCCCTTTTCATTGGAACATTGACCTTGGAAGGCCTGGGACATCACCCTTGATAACCATGATGTCATCCATCCTATTGGACATCTTGGGAGGCAGACTAGGAAGTGTTGGCACGTGTGGCAGGTTGGAGAAGCCCTAGGAGGGATAACATTTTGCTCCAGGATGCCCCATTTGCCCTAAAAGGGGATAACGTGTCCCTTGGAGGGCCTTTTTATCTCTTTTTAGTTTGATTAAGGTTTAGATTTAACATTTTAATGTAAAACAGTATGATTATAGTATTTTGGCCTTGTTGGCCTTTTACATGACCTAAAATGTAAAATTAGGTCATGGTATGGTATAAATGAAGGATTTTCACCTTCATTTTTTCATCACAACTTACTCACTCCATAAGAAGGTTTGAAATTTGTGCCCTCTCTTGGTTTATTGGTTGATTTAGTGATGTGCACTTGTTGAACGAGGATTATTTTGGCATGTCTTAGCATTTCTTTTGAAGGAAGGTGTTACAACTAGGGTTTGCATTAATATTTCTTGGTGAATTGTAAGTATTTTTTCTGCAAAACTTCTTGAATGAATGGCTGTAGTTTAATTTCTTGCATGTATTTATGATTTTGTTGAACAAAACCCTAGGTGACAAGCACACAAGTAGGTCCTTGTCTCATGTCCCCTTTGAGAGAAATTTTCATCCATTGAAGAAGGAGAGAGCCTAGCCGTTGCTACACTCCCTTCCTTTCTTCTTTTATTTCTAGTCATACCATCTAGAGACCAACAAGAGAGAGACGTCTTAACCCTAGGTCTACTACACTTAGGGCCATTTGTTTCTCTAGGGTTTTTTGAAAATGCCTTGTTGTAGCAACACCTTACTTCATCAAACCCTCTAGTTTTAGTTTTATGCTTCATCTTTCAGCTAGTTGTTTTACCATTGAGTTAAGGAAGGAGGAGAGAGCACCGAGGCCTAGTTTACCTACACCAAGGTGAGCCTCTCTCCCCTAGGATTTTGACTTTGGGGCCTTGGTCTAGAAACACTCCAAAGCCTCTCCCTCTAGTCCTTAACCTACTTACCTTGCCTCCTTTAGCTCTTGTGTCTTCCACTATTTGACTCAATTAAACCTAAGGTATTGATCTAAAGAGACCCCATGCATTGAAGTGACGTGATCAAAGCTACTCTCAACACATTGATTGAAAACCTAACTACACTAACCCTAGCTTATAAACTAACCCTACTAACTAAGTGTTGTCGTCATCTCTTGCTATTACTACCCTTGTGCAGCAAACGTTTTGTTTTATAAGCAATTGAATGGTGAATAAAGGCATAAATTAAATGAAGTGTTGATTTATTACATTGAATTCCTTATCGTTCCAGTATTTATTAGTGAAGTGACAATTTTCATTACTATTTATAAACATTGACTTTGTCAATATTTATTATTAAATTTCTTATATGTCTATCAGATAGTCATTTATTCATATGAAGTACTAACCCATTGAAATAGCTTGCATATATCATTTGTTGTTGCTTTGTCTCAAGTAGGTATATCTTTGGGGGGTTTACTTTCATTATTGGTTGTTTAGCCAGGACTATCTGCTCGGTGGTGACTTGTGAGGGGGGGGATTTATCTTTGTCTTATTATCCTATTGCCCTCTCAAAACCTCAGGTCACCGAGGACGTCTCCCATGGGCCTAACCTCCCTAAACAGAAAGAACCATCCCATTGAGGTGACATTGGGTGGGCTTCGTTCCAGTTACGCCAGTTTTAACTCTTTTCATCTATCTACTTTCCTAACTACAAATTGTGTAATAACATGACCACAGTCGGAGTTTGAGATATGTGAAAGGATTTATGATGGAAAATGTTAAGTATGGTAGGGAGCGGAAGTTACCCTTGGGAGGGCCCCCTAGTATTTCCCCTTTTCCTTGGGCGATGACAACACGGGACTAGGGGACAGAAGTTTACCACAAAGGTGAAACAAGGCAACCAAGACAATTTATTCAAGCAAGGGATCCACTATCCAACTTCAACCAATGATCCTTGTCCACATGACCAATAAATTAAACAGAGCACTTTGCATGAAAAAAGGACTAACTACCTCATGGTGATGTTGGCTTACCATGCCCCATATCCTAGGTTGCTTGAATGTGATGAGCCTTGGTTGATGCAACTAGGAGGCAAATAAGAGGGGTTGTTGGGCAACCATCTGTGGACATGTTGATCATCATCATCATGGTGTAGATCATGTTCTCCATTGCGGGCCTCAAGACATGATCTCCTCCAGTTACCCCTAGGCACGGGGGGGTAACATGGCACATTGTGGCTTCTCCGAGGAAGTCAATCTACCAAATATCCCTCGACGTGCATGCAAGAAGTTCTCAAATCATGGGTTGGCCATCATAAGAAGTGGTCAAATGCTAAAAATAGTCCTCATATCAAGGACATCTCAACTCGACATCCAAGAAGTAATAATTAATCAAAGAATGTGAAAATGACTAGATACATGAAGCATTCAATAGGCCATGTGCTAGCATCAATCCATCTTCCATGTCATGAAGTTAAACGATTAGCTCCAAGAAGCAAGGGGAGAACACCATCCAATCAAATAATAAAATAGTCCCATGCCTCAACATATTGCAAATAGTGTGAGGTCAAAGGGAGCGCCCCACTACTAATTATAACCAGCAATATCACAACTCAATCCATGTACCAATTACATCCATACAAGGTAGGGCATCTAAACCATAAAGCCTAAAACAAGCCAAATACAACCATTGGAGGGATACAAACTGCCTAAAAGTGTGTGCACAAATGCGCTCAACTGAAATCATGAGTAAATGATGTCAAGATGCTAATCCAATCCAAGTAATCCCAAAAGTGTTAGGGCGTTCCTCAACAAAATCGATGTGTCACCAAACCCTATCCATGTCTAGTCAATATGAGGGCTAGATCAACATATAACCATGTGTATAAGTGAAGTTCTATCTCCCAATGGTAAGAAAATACACCAAGCATGACATCATAACACTGAGATATATCATATGATGTAGGTCACTCCATGATCAAGCGAAGGCACATCCATAATAACCATTGAAACAACCCTCTCCTTATGTGCTCTAGGGGCAACAAACAATTATGTGTGCAAGAGAAACTATCCTCCAAACACCTCACACCCAAAAGGGGCGATGGTCAATAAAACCACAAGGGAAGTGTCGAGAAAATTACTTGCATTAATAAAAATTCCCCTCTATCCATCAAGTGCTCCATCCATACAATATTGCAAGCCTCTAACATGTGTGATAAAAATCACAAGTGCAATTGAGTTGTGATGAAAATCATAGTTGGTGTGATGAGAATCATGATGGAAAGACATCATACAAAAAGAGGGGTAACATGTGGTAAAATATTCCAATGCCTTTTTCCTCTCTCTAGAAGTGGAAACCAGATTAAGTCCTTTACACCCAAACACACTATCTCCTTAAAGGAGTAGACTATTTTCCAAACTAAAAGATCAATACTGGCCTAACTTGCATGACCAAAGATAATAAGAAATAAGTTGTACTAACCTTTTGTGGAATGTTGTCAGAGCATGAACAATTTGTCTGAAATAGGTAGGAATGTCTGAGAGGGAATAATTAAGCATTGTTATCTTCCTTAATAGGTGCACAGTCTAGAGGGATGAGTGTTAGGCTCCAACCTACTGATGTAAATTAGAGTGCAATTGATTATCAATCCGGTGTTTGTAAGACTTAGAGGCACATCCAAAATATATGGATTTAGAGATAACTTTTGTTCTTTCGATGGAAATAAATCGAAGCTAATATAAGTGTTGAGTATGAAAGGAAATTCTAATCTTCTTTACAGAAGGTGTATTCATAGATCTCTTACCATTAATCAGCAACTAGAGTAGAAAAATATTCAACTAGTTTTAAGTATTCAAAACAGTAAGCATTCAAACTAAACTAGAAGCTTATAAATGTCTAAAAAGGCTAAACTCTTTTACAAGAGATACATTCTTTGATTTTCCACATTTATTAGCCAGATAACTTGATCAAATAAAATGCAACAGTGTTATCTACAGCATAATGTAAACTGAACTAAACCTCATATCAAAATTTGCTTGAAAAGAATGAAAAAGGAGAAGTGTACTAGCTTGGTAAATGGGGCCCTCCAGTGCTTCACTTGTACACCTAAGTCATCTCAGCTAAAAATCAACTTCCAGAAACATTCACATAATCATCTCATAGACATCATCAAGAAAAAAAAAAAAACTGATCTCAAGACTGCAAATTCAAAGTTTTCTTCATTAACATAAGGGTTGTCCTACTATTCCATGTCTTGGAGTATTAATACAAGAGTTTTGAAACTAAAAATGATAAGAAACCTCCTAAAGATAATGATCAGATCCATAAAATATTCTAGGAAGGTAGAATACCCCCTTCAGATCCATAAAATATGAACAAATTCCAAGAAAATCTAAAATTGTCCATGATTTTATGCTAAAACAGGGTATTTTCTGTTGAAGTGGCCCTATTTGACCAGCATTGATCGGACACTTGGAAAGATCAGATCTCGAAGCTGATAGGTATTCATCCATCCTTGTACATCAAGGATCATGACCCATGTCTCAGATTTCTCCCAACTGTCCTGCAAGTACACGAACCTAGGAGCAATTGCGAGATTTAGTCAAATCCCGTAATTTCTGATAAATTTTTAATTTTAATGCCAAAAATTCGAAAATTCAATTCTTAAGCTAAGGAATGATAAATGTACTTTGCATAATCTATTTTATGGAAAATATGGAATAATATGAAGGCAAAATGGATGGTTTTGGAGCCAAAAGTATAGTTTATGGAGTGGAAGGAAGCGTAAAAATGTACTCAACATCTCCCCCAAGAGGAAGACTTTGCATGTCCTTATGCACAAAAACAAAATGTTCTTGAACCTCTTTCAGTAATCTTCTGCCACCTCTGCTGCCTACAACAATGTATCCACATTAACCTAATATGTATGAAGAAATTTCAGTCTTTGATATTTTTCTTTGTATGCCTTCTTCTGCTAAAATCATTTGTAGGCCTGTTTGGAAATTAGTTTGTTTTGTTTTTGAAGCTTCTTATTCTTTTTCTTTAGGGTTTCATTCTCTTCCTGTGTTCTATGGCTTTGATTCCTTAACATTTCGTTCTTTGTTTTTAAGTACCTTTCCAGGACTTCAATTTCCTTGATCTTTTTCTTCATTTTCTTTATTTTCTTGCTTTTCTTATCAAGTTCTGATGTGGACCCACCAGCCATTTCTTCTATTTGTTCTACTGTCTGTGGAGGTTGAGTTTCATCTTTCATATCTCCAATTAATTGTTTCACATCTTTTATCATTTGCTCATATGTGGAAGTTTCTTGTCCTTCAAAATCATCATTTTCCAATGATTGTGTTTTCCCTGTCTTTCTTTGTTTCTCCATAGTCTGAAGGTGTGCATACTGTGCTTGTTGTGCTTCATCAATTTGGTTTTGTTGGCGTTTCCTTGATTTTTTTTCATATGTGGTGAAAATCTTATCTTTTTCTTGGAATTCTTTCTCCATTTTCACCATGCTTCTTGTTCTTCTCCTCCCCATAGGTTGTTTTGAGCTTGTTGCCTTGGGGTTTTGTATTTCTTCCTCATCATCTGTCACAACCAAGATTTGTTCATCTTTTACTTCCTCTTCCACTGTTTCAAAACCAATCCCACTGATAAATTGTTTCCAAGTCAAGTTTTAATGAAGCCACAATGGTATAGACTCTTTTCTGTATTCCTCCCTTGTTTTTTAACAGCCTTATCCATCTTAGAAAGGATTTGCAGTAGAAAGTAGGGCATGTTAATTTCACAGTCACTTTTTAAATGTTGTAGCAGTTTGATGTGATATAAGTAGATAATACTAAATCTTCATTCACAAGTTATAAACTTCTGGATGAGATAGGCTAATTCATCCCAAGGATGAATCAACCAACTCTTAGGAATTCCCTTTTTCCAATTGACTGTTGCCACCCTAGATCTGGAAACAAAAGATGCCCATCATTTATCTTTAAAGTGCTTAGTTTTGAAATATATTTCTCTTGTTTGAGGTAATCCAGTGACATGTGCAATTATATCTTCAAAGATTCTAATAGTGAGGTTTCCAATAGTGGCCCTTTCCCCATCAAATGAATGAGCAAATTCTAAAGCAACTTCCTCATAGCACCCATCAAATTTCTCAAAGAAGATTATCCATTGGTTTTGTTCAAGAATTTGCATACAGTGTCTGTGAATTTCTGAGGGGTTAAATCTTTCTGGTTCAAACCTAGATACCATCCTTCAGATTTTTAAGAGAATGAAGAAAAATTCATTGTTGAAGAGAAGGTCTATTCTTGTTCAAAATTTTCTCAAGCTTCCAAGTCTTACAGACTCTATTCAATTCTATAATTTCTTCCTTTGTCTAAGATTTATGTTAATACAAAGAAAATTTCATCAAATTTTTTTATATCCCCAAACTGTTCTCTGTTTCAAAAATTTGATGAAAGGGGCATACCTGGTAATTTGTTCAAAACTTCTATGCCTTCTTGTGTCGAAACCCAACTTTCAAAATCGACCTCAGTTACCAATGAATGGTTTCAGTTTTTAAAATGTTCTTCTCTCAGTCGAAAAAAAATTGTCATTGGGTTCACTTACCTTTCTCTGGCCGACTCCTTCTTGAACACGTTCTCTTTGTCTTTACTCTCCACGCATTCCCTTTCAACTGCCATGTTTTCTTCTACAGGGCGAGAATGATGTATGTTGACAGTAGAATTGTGAACATACCATTCGATTTTTAACTGTCTAACAGAATTTTCGGGCTGGGTAAGCAAAGGAAGGAACGAAAATAGGGGGATTCTAGATTTTGTATGGCGTTGGAGTGTTTGAAACAGAGTTACATTGGTTTCAATGCATGCATTTGGAGCAGATATGGGGATGAAGGATGTGAAAGGAGCGTTGGAGGAGAATGAAAGTGAGAGTGCAGGGGTAGAATTATTTCTTATGGAGGTAAAAAAAAAAACATGGGTACTATGATGTACAAGTGTACCACCTTTGTATAGGTCGATCATTGTTGGGGATGCCTTTTTTCTTCATTTATACCTTTGTACTTCCCTCTTCCTTGTAATCATCATAGGAAATGATTTTGAAAATGTGTTTATCCAACTTATGACTCCTTGATTCATTTCCTTTGAGTAACCATCCACTTTATCATGCTTAAGGCATTATCCTTATGACCCCTTGCTCAATATATATGCAAACAGCGATTTATGTTTCCATATGTGTATGTGACTTATGTCTTCATAAAACAGAGCATTTAACATTTCCAAAACAGTATATTTGTCTAATCAAGTTGATAATTATGTTTTGAAAGTGTATGTAAGGATTTTGGAAACCATAAAATACTTACAAGAATATCTTTCATGCTCTTGTTGTTTGATAGTGAAACCCTAAGTTCTTCTTATAGCTCCCTTGGAAACTAAACCGGTTGCCTTGAGTAACAAAAATTATGTTGTGGGTATATGAAATGAAGTGATGAAAAGATGATGTAGGGGAAGGGAAATATAGGATTTTTATCATTGCTTTAGCTTATGAAGAATTTTCCAAATTTTTAAAGCATTAAAAAGAAAAATGTATACTAACTTGTTTGCTCATTGTGTTTTCCTGATTGAAGCTAGCTGGAATGTTGTTGCAAGTCCTCAAATTTGATAAAGTTCTTCTTGTATTTATTTTTCTTAGTATCTTCGTCAGGTCCCTCTGATAGATGAAGTTGATATTCTTTGTGTTTTCTCAGGTCCCTCAGATGGATGCATTGCTTCAGATCCCTCTGTTGGATGCATTTCTCTTTGAAATAAATGTTGCCATCTGTAGAAGGCTTGAAAGGTCTTCAAAGAGTCTTCAGAAATGTATACTTTATCCCCCTTAGCCTTATTTATTGACTTGTCCTCAAGTCTTTGACACAAAAAAAATTCAAAAACTGCTATGTACAAATGCAAGTTGTAAATAAAACTAGAAGGTAATTAAAAAAAAAATGTTTTTTGGAGAATTTTGATTGGCCAATTTGACTTGGTTTTCCAATGAAAATTTGATTTTATATTGTGCCAGTTGCCTAGGTTTTCACAACTAAACTCTTATATATATATATATATATATATATTATAATTTTTTGGTTTTTGGTTTTTTTATGAGGAATGTGAAGGAGACACATGATTGTGTTTGTCCAACACTTCCATATCATGTTGTTGAGATATCTGCTGCAGAAAGTCTTCCTTGTTGATAGGCTTATTGTAGAGCTTTAGCCTATGTCCATTGATTGTGAATGAGCTTGCCTCATCATCTATAGTTTGTAGTTTGACTGAGCCATTGTCATATACCTCTGCAATCTCATATGGACCAAGCCAATGAGTTGTAAATTTAGCTTTGAAATTTTTGAATTTTAAATCAAATAACAAAGCCCAGTCTCCCACTTTGAATTGTTTCTT
The DNA here is from genome assembly GCA_009831015.1 of Picea engelmannii. Lineage (NCBI taxonomy): Eukaryota > Viridiplantae > Streptophyta > Pinopsida > Pinales > Pinaceae > Picea > Picea engelmannii. The sequence continues at coordinate 75,648 of ML836675.1, read as the reverse complement.
CTTGATGAACTTGTCATGCCAATGTGCCCTTTGTTGTTGTATCAAAATGTTGTGTTCAATTGTTGTCTGTCTCATCTCATCGAACTAATTCAATTGCATGATCCTCTCTTTTTGTGCCTCGGAAAGATCTATTCCTAAATCAGCTGCTAGTTTAAAAGTATGAAGTTGAAATTCTATAGATAACAAAACTTGTTTACCATAGACTAGCTGATAAGGAGTGAACCCAACATTGTTTTTCTAGGTGATTCTGTATGCCCATAATGCTTCATGAACCTTATCTAACGAATCTTTCCTATGTATTTGGACTGTCTTGGTCATGATTGCTTCTAAAGTTTTGTTAGTAGATTCCACCTGTCCATTTGCTTATGGATAATAGGGTGTCGATTTCTGATGCTTGATCTGATATTTGTATGCTATGTCTTGCACCAGTTTAGAAGTAAATTGTGCTCCTTGGTCTGTTACAATCTCTCGGGGTACTCCAAATCTGACAAATATTTATTCAAAGAGAAAGTTGACCACTAATTGTTATGAAGCTCTCACTAATGCTTTGGCTTCCACCCACTTTGTAACATAATCAGTACATACTAAGCTGTACTTCTTCCCTTTTGATGGTGTATTTATTGGACCATTGAAATCAAGAGCCCATTTTTCAAATGGCTCAATGTGAACTTGTGGCTTGAGGGGCATCTCATCAGTTGGAAGTGGCTTTCCCATCCTTTGTCAGTTATCACAGCTTTTAACATATTTCTTGGAATCTTTAAAGATGGATGGCCAATAATACCCCAAATTGAGTATTTTGTATGTTGTCCTCTTATCTGCAAAATGACCACCACAAGGTTCGTCATGGAAAGCTTTTAATATTTTTAAAATCTCATCTTGTCATACACATCTTCTAATTATGAGATCATATCCTGTATAAAAGAGGTCTCCATCAATCCATGTGTATCTAGCACTTTGTTTAATTATCTTTTTCTTTTCTTTGGATGTAAAAGAAGGAGATAACATCCCTGATGATAAATAGTTAGCTATATCAGCATACCATGGAGTTATTACTGAAATGGAAAATAGGTGTTCATCAGGAAAATTATTTGAGACAGGAACAATCTCACTAGAGGTGTTTAATCAAGATAGGAAATCAGCCACTTGATTTTCCTTTCCAGGTCTATTCAAGACAGTGATGTTGAATTCCTGCATCAATAACAACCATCTTGCTATCCTGCCATTAGTAATAGGTTTGTTCATGAGATATCTTATGGCAGAATGATCTGTATGAATAAAGACTTCATAACCAGTGATGTAGTGATGAAATTTATTCACAGCATGTACTACTGCCAACATTTATTTCTCTATGACTGTGTAATTCAACTCTGCAGGGGTTAAATTTTTGCTAATGAAGTAAATAACATAAGTCATAAGATTTTCCTTTTGACCCAATGATGCCCATATTGCAGTATTCGATGCATTTGTAGAGATGTGAAATGGCAAAGCCCAATTAGGTCCTCTTAAGATAAGTGTTGTTGATAGCTTGTCCTTGAGCTTCTGAAAGGTAGTTTGACAATTAGTGTCCCAATGAAAATGTACATCTTTTGCAAGTAATTTGAATAATGGAAAAGTTGTTTTACTAAAATTTTCAATGAATCTTCGGTAATAGCCTGCATATCCAAGGAAACTTCTCACATCCTTTTGGTTGATTGGTTCTGGTAGGTTCACAATGATTTGTATTTTTGTAGGATCCACTGTAGTTCCTGATCATGAAATATGATGGCCCAATACTATTCCTTCAGTTAACATCATGAAACATTTTTCATTGCTAAGAGACAAATTTGTTTCTATGCATCTTATCAGGACTTTTTCCAATTTTTTCAAGGAATTATCAAAAAAAATACCATGCACAGAGAAATCATCCATGTATATCTCTACACATTCATGTATTAAATCAGCAAAAATGGCCAGGACTGCTCTTTGAAAAGTAGTTGGAGCGTTACATAAACCAAAAGGTAATACCCTATAAGCATATGTACTCCAAGGGCATATAAAAGTAGTTTTGTTTTGATCTTCTAATTCTATATTGATTTGATTATAGCCACTAAATCCATCTAGGAAGGAAAAATATATTTTCCCAGCTAGTGCATCTAAGACTTTATCTATGAATGGTAATGGAAAATGATCTCTAATTGTTGCTTTGTTTAATTCTCTATAGTCTACACAGATTATCCATTTTCCACTTTTCTTAGGTACAACAACTAATGGAGAAACCCATTGACTGTCAGAGATAGGGTAGATGAATCCTACCTTTAATAATTTTTGCAATTCTTCTTTGACTACCTCTTTCAACATTGGATTCATTCTTCGTTGTGGTTGTTTGAAAGGTCTCATGTTATCATATGTGTATATATGATGAGTACATGTTTCAGGATGAATCCTCTGCATATCAGTATATTCCCAAGCAAATTCTTTATGATATTTCTTCAATAATGCAATCAATTGTTCTTCCTAAGATGGTTCAAATTTTGTGCCAATATTCAAATATTTCCCAGGACTAATTTCAATTATCTTTCTTTGAGTATTTGTCATGAAGATAACTAGAAAAATGTTATTAAATGTTGATTCTAAAGAATGGATTGTGCAATTTTCTTGAAAATTCTGTCCTAAAATCTGATCTGCAGCAATGTATTGTATGTCTCTTAATTCTTCCAAGATATCTGGTTCAGAAATGAAATAGTCTAACAGATCTTCATTATTTTCCTCTCTAAAATCAAAGGCTTGATTAATACTTAAGATAGGTTGAATTACTTCTT
>ML836675.1:55009-71366 GCA_009831015.1 Picea engelmannii | reverse complement strand
AAATTTTCATCTGAAATCCCCTTCAAAAAGATAGTACGGATGACATCCAAAGGAAGATTAGATTGCTTAGATTTGTGCACATTATAGAGAAATTTTTCTAGATATTCCTCTAAGCTTTCATCTTCACTTTGAGACATTTTAAATATATCTTCTTTAGGGTATTTGGACTTACAATAGGGCTGATATTTAGCAAGAAATTTATTTTTCATGTCATCCCAGTATACTATGGTTGCTTCTCCCAACCCCATGAACCATTTCAATGCATATCCTTTCAAAGTTGCAGGAAATAAACGAAGTTTTTGAGCATCATTGGTATATCCATATGTTCAACAAACAATATCAAATTCAAACATGAAAGCATCAGGGTCTTCAGTAGACATACCAAATAAATTTGGAAGAACCGAAGGAGGAATATTATTCATTTTTACTTCATCTCCTAAGAGGGTTGGTGCATCAACAATTGGAAATACAAATGTAGTATGTTCTTCTTCCCCCTCTTCATCATTTCCTCCTCCTCGTGTTTCTTCGCGATGTGATTCTCTGTCCTCTCATTCTTTCCTTTCTCTTTCTTCATTTCTTTTCCTTTCTAATTCCCTTTCCATTCTCTCCCTTTCTTGTCTATCAGCTTCTGACATTGCAAAGAAGTTTTCTATAGTATAATCAGATATTTTTGTTGGAAAAAGAGGTTGTCCTATGTGTTCAAAAATAGGTTGGTTTTCTTCTTTTTTCTTTCCTACAGAAGATGTTTCTGATTGTGTTTGTTTCTTCTTTACCTCATGAGCCAATAGAATTTGTCTTTCTATGAGAGTTAACCTTTGTCATGAATGTTGTTTTTCTTCTAATTCTTCCAAAGTGATTTTTCCAGCAGTTGGTGTAATAGATTCGTATTTCTCAATTGTAGATGTTCCTGCTGCTACAGATGGTTGATTAGTTTTTGGGGGGTTTTGTTTCAAAAATCTACCTTAATCATCCCTATGTTTAGACATAAAGAAACATAACTAAAATTAATTATGTTCTGTATTTTTTTCTTATTTTTTTTTTTAAAGAAAAATCTGCCTATGAGTTTTCTAAGCCTATCTCTAAATGTGCCTCCCCGACAACGACGCAAAAATGTTAGGCTCCAACCTATTGATGTAAATTAGAGTGCAATTGATTGTCAATTCGGTGTTTGTAAGACTTAGAGGCACATCCAAAATATATGGATTTAGAGATAACTTTTGTTCTTTCGATGGAAATAAATCGAAGTTAATTTAAGTGTTGAGTATGAAAGCAAATTCTAAGATTCTTTACAAAAGGTGTATTCATAGATCTCTTACCATTAATCAACAATTAGAGTATAAAAACATTCAACTAGTTTTAAGTATTCAAAACAATAAGCATTCAAACTAAACTAGAAGCTTATAAATGTTTGAAAAAGCTAAATTGTTTTACAAGAGACACATTCTTTGCTTTCCCACATTCATCAGCCAGATAACTTGATCAAATAAAACGCAACAGTGTTATCTACAGCATAATGTAAACTGAACTAAAGCTCATACCAAAATTTGCTTGAAAAGAATGAAAAAGGAGAAGTGTACTAGCTTGGCAAAGGGGGCCCTCCAGTGCTTCACTTGTACACCTAAGTCGTCTCAGCTAAAAAAGAACTTCCAACAGCATTCACATAATCATCTCATAGACATCATCAAGAACAAAACACAAAACTGATCTCAAGACTGCAAATTCAAAGTTTTCTTCATTGACATAAGGGTTGTCCTACTAGTCCATGTCTTGGAGTATTTATACAAGAGTTTTGAAACTGAAAATGCTAAGAAACCTCCTAAAGATAATGATAAAATCCATAAAATATGATAGGAAGGTCGAATACCCCCTTCAGATCCATAAAATATGAACAAATCCCAAGAAAATCTAAAATTGTCCATGATTTTATGCTAAAACAGAGTATTTTCTACTGAAGTGGCCATGTTTGACCAGCGTTGACCGGACACTTAGAAATATCAAATATTGAAACTGATAGGTATTCATCCATCCTTGTACATCAAGGATCATGACGCATGTCTCAGATTTCACTCAGTTGTCCTACAAGTACACGAACCTAGGAGCAATTACGGGATTTAGTCAAATCCTGTAATTTCTGATAAATTTTTAATTTTAATGCCAAAAATTCAAAAATTCAATTCTTAAGCTAAGGAATGATAAATGTACCTAGCATAAGCTATTTTATGGAAAATATGGAATAATATGAAGGCAAAATGGATGGTTTTGGAGGCAAAAGTATATTTTATGGAGTGGAAGGAAGCATAAAAATGTACTCAACAAGTGGCAACCAGATTATGTCCTTTACACCCAAACACACTATAAGTGGCAACCGGATTAAGTCCTTTACACCCAAACACACTATCTCCTTAAAGGAGTAGACTATTTTCCAAGCTAAAAGATCAAAATATTTTTACTGGCCTAACTTGCATGACCAAAGATAATAAGAAATAAGTTGTACTAACCTTTTGTGGAATGTTGTCAGAGCATGAACAATCTGTCTGAAATAGGTAGGAATGTCTGAGAGGGAAGAATTAAGCATTGTTAGCTTCCTTAGTAGGTGCACAGTCTAGAGGGATGAGCTTATTAATTCCATAACTTATATAACAATGGAATTCAATTACTCACCTTGATGGGTATTGTTATTAAGGTGATTTTAAGTATTTCAAGAGTTTCTCTTTATCTTGAATTCACACCTCCAAATCCTTTTTTCCCTCTCTATAAGTGGCAATCAGATTAAGTCCTTTACACCCAAACACACTATCTCCTTAAAGGAGTAGACTATTTTCCAAGCTAAAAGATCAAAATATTTTTACTGGCCTAACATGCATGACCAAAGATAATAAGAAATAAGTTGTACTAACATTTTGTGGATTGTTGTTAGAGAATGAACAATCTATCTGAAATAGGTAGGAATGTCTGAGAGGGAAGAATTAAGCATTGTTAGCTTCCGTAATAGGTGCACAGTCTAGAGGGATGAGCTTATTAATTCCATAACTTATATAACAATGGAATTCAATTACTCACCTTGATGGGTATTGTTATTAAGGTGATTTTAAGTATTTCAAGAGTTTCTCTTTATCCTGAATTCACACCTGCAACTTTTGTTGCAATTTCCAACACTCTTTGCTTAGAAATGGAGCAATATGATATTCAATTTGTCAAAGTTGGTTTTTTGAGCAGTTTCACAATCGTATATCCTAAAGGTTTGTTCCGAACTTTGGGTTGTTGATTTTTCTACTTAATCGGTTAATTAGATTAGTGTTCTTTTACTTATAAACCATTAGTACAATAGCTACATATAAAGGATCATTGAAAGAATAACATCCATAGCATACACAAGATTTATCCTGGGAAAACCTTCTAGGGGAAAAACCCAGCAAACTTCCTCAATATAGATCCACCAAAAAAGAACAATGCATCTCTCCATGAGAGAACTAACTAAGAAGAAGATCTTCCTCTAACCCATGACTAGGGAAGAGTAGTACACCACTTAACCAAGAAATACCCAAGAGATAAACCAAGAACCTCCATGATGTCCCCTCCTAGCTGCAGTAGCATCTCCCTCTGAGACTTGTGCACTTACTCTTGTTAGTTGCAGAGCTAGTGTGTGAGACCAAATGAGGCGCTAGCCTCCCTTATAAATAGTGGTTTGGCCAGCCTAATATTATATCTAGTCTGACCTGTCACTTTACCCTTTTATTTTTCATTTTACTTGTCAAGGAACAATAGGGCCAACTTTTACAAAGGCACAATAGGGCCTAATTAACAAATATAATATAATAATATTATTTAGGGTTTGTCTTTGGTCAAATACAATAAGGATGTCTTCCGAAGCTACTCAATCTTCAACACTCCCTCTTAGCAAGGAAGGTATTCTTCTTGTTGTGTTCATCATCACTACTTTTGCGCTTCTGCATATTTGGTCTTTGTCTTATTGTCAATCACGGATCTATATATCATAAGAAGTTATGCACTTTCACCATCCTTTCATACTAGAGTGACATATCATCCTGCGTTGGGGTAATGTATCAGCCTGCGTTGGGGTAGTGTATCATCCTACGTTGGGGTTACCAATCTACACTGGGATAGCATACCAGCCTGCGTTGGGGTTATCAACATGCGTTGGGGTTGCCTACCAACCTGTTTTGGGGTTACCAACCTACGTTGGGGTAGTGTACCAGCCTGTGTTGGGGTAGCTTCCTCTACTGGGTATCTCATCACTTCACGCTACTAGGGAACACATCACTTCCCTCTACTGGGGAACACATCACTCCCTCTCATGAGGGAAAATCCTTCTGGACTACACCAAGCTCATCTCTGAAGTATTTGAACTTCTCTCTTGACAGATACTTAGTCAATGTGTTTGCTACATGCTCGTCGGTAGGAACATACTGGAGCTTTACTGCTCCCTTCTATATCATCTCTCATATATAATGTTACTTGATCTCGATATGCTTGGACTTGTCATGACACATTGGTTTCACTGACAACTTTATGCAACTCTATTTGTCATAAAAGATACAGGTTTCCTCCAACTCGAGATCAAACAATTTTTCAATCAACTTATGAAGCCACACTGCTTCACCACAAGTTGACCATGCTGCCACATACTATGCTTATTGGTGTAGACCTCTTGCCCTCAGGCCGAGATCCACACAAGATCTTCTCTAAACCACGACAAGGGTTAACTGAACTCCTTGTTTAAGACCACAAAGGATTTTGGGTCTCGCGAGTTGGGCACTTCAAATACAATGTCGCAGCACTTGGAAATAGTTGAAAAGTGAAATTGTGAATGGGCTTAAGGTGTAAGCCGCCTCTTCAGCCCCTTTTCTAATATGACCATAGTCAAGCCTTCACGCAAGCACCTTTCGCAACTCGCGACTTCGCGAGTTGGAGCGCCAACTTCTCGTGCTCTCCCCTTGCAAATCCCCAAAATGCGATATGTCAACGATGGTTGACTCCACCCAAAGAGACGAGCGCATGCCACCTGTCACCTCTATTTACTCTGCTTACAGAGTGGGTCCTTGCCACCTATTCGCATGAGTCTTCGGCTTTCGCAACTTGAGAGAACAACGAACAGTCGTTCCTCTCCCTCTACAAATCCCCAACTCTGAAATCGTGCCTTCGACGAGATCGACGGTTGTGTGCCTCCCTCGATCCCACGACCCTCGTTGTATTGGGGTTTCGCCAATCGAAAATCCACAACACTCGACCCAAACCCCTGGTCACTCCATTCTCCGAACTCCGATACGCGAATTCTCATACGAGATCAACGACCCTCGTTGATTCAGATATGACGATCACTATCCTTCCTGAACTTATGGGTGTTTGAAAGACACTCGATCTTAATCCTTCCGTTGTTCCACAAGATCCAACAGCTCACGAAACTTTGGCACTTCCTCTTGAAGCGATTCCACCGTCCAATTCAACTTCTCAAGGACTTCTGGCCAAATGACTTGGCATCCTTCCTCCTGAACTTGACTTCTGTGAGATGATTTCGACCTCTGCCTCCTTCTGAACACTTTAGAGGTTATATCCCTTGTGAGCTTTCGCTTACGAACTCAAGGATTCCAAAAGGGTCCCTACACGCACTCCTTGCGGCAAATTTTCAAATAACCTTAGGTTATTTGGGTCTTCGGCTCTATGCACTCTTTGCAACAAAGAATTCTTCAAATCCTTCATGAGTTTGGAAGAATTTGTTCCCTTCTCCCAACCTATGCACACTTTGCACGGCTATGTGCTCTGCTAGCACTCTTGCATGTAAATACACAATTTGAATCTCCTCTGAGAGTTCCGAGATGAAACTCATAGCCTGGTTGACGCACTTCTTGTGGACCCTCCACTGCACTCTTTGCAGGAGTTCTCAGAAAGAGAAACAACTAAAACTCATTCTCCCCTTATCTAGAATTCAAACATTCAACATAGAATTCTAGAGCATACACACACACACACATAGTATTGAAGAAAAATGTATACAGAGAATGCAAACAGGCCTGCAACATACCATTTAACAGGTGGTTCCAACAACCATAAAAAACACATAGATTGGAATCAAAGATTTCTTCTATTAATTCAAGTGCTCCTGTACATGGCGAATAACAACTAAAATGCATAAAATTATTTGTTCTCCTATATACTTCTCTGCAGCTCTACAGCATATGAATTTTGAATTATGATAGAATGATACAAGGGTGAGGGTGTCTACAAAGTCAATGTTTATCAATATAGCAATGAAAATAATATCACTTCCTCAATAGATACTAAAATGACATGGCATTGGTCCCCGAGGTGTAGGACAGTCGGTGACGGAGTGTGTTGTTAAGCCACTCCGTGATGTTAAAGTCACCAGTTCGAAACTTGCGAAGACAAAAAATCCAACCATGTTAAGGGTTGGTGTGGCTCAAGCCGGGTGCGATCCCCGGGTGATTTTGACGGCTTAGATGCCCCTGAGTCATGGTTTCTCAAGCCACAGGTTAATCGCGTAGCCAACAGGTCCCGCACAAATTAACAAACAAACAAAAAAATGACATGGCATTCAATGTAACAAATCAACACACCATCAATTAATGCCTAAATCACCATTCAATTTATTTTAAAACAAGATGTTGTTGCTTAAAGATGAAATATTCATGTGTGACGTCAGCAACTTAGGGTTAGCAGTTAGTTAGGGTTTCAATTTAGAAAAGAGTTTGAGAGTTGTTTGATCACTTTCACTTCAACGTTGGAGGTCTAAGATCAGTGCCTTTGGGCTAATGGAGTCAATTTAATAGAGGACGCAAGGGTTGAAGGAGGATGGCTAAGGACTAGAAGGATAAATTATGAAGTTTTGCTATAGCAGGGCCCCAGAATCAAATCCCTAGGGAAGAGAGGCTCACTCTAGTGTTGTTAAAGCAAGGCCTCGTGCTCTCTCCTCCTTCCTTAGGTTAACTTGGAAAAAATGGCTAGCATGAAAGATAAATCAAGACAAGAGAGTGTAGTGAGGAAGAGTGTTGCTACAGCAAGGCTCTATCACTAAACCCTAGAAGAAAAACGGCCCTAGGTGTAGATAACCTAGGCCTGGGATGTCTCCTCCTTCTTGACTTATGGAAAGTACAGCTAGCTCGGGGAGAAGAAGAAATGAGAGTGTAGCTATGGCTAGGCTCTTTCTTCCTTCTTCAATGGCTGAAAATTTCTCTATTAGGGGACATGAGACAAGGACCTACTTGTGTGCTTGTGATGCAGACCCCCTTGCCCTCGGGTCGATATCCGCACAGGATCAATCTCCTTCGAATCCACAGAACCGAATTAGTTCTTTCAGACCCTCACTGGAACCCCATGAATTCGATCCACGGGTCATTCATGAAAACTCCCCCAGCACAAGAAATGCACCAGGCGTGAATCTTCACCTCCACATGGCCACCAGATATGACCACGACCTTTTTCGAAAAGGGATTTCGGGTTTCGCGACTTCGGGGGTTTCAACACCAATATCCCTAGCTCCTTGTCATCAGAAATGCCGCAAAGTCGAACCCTGAAATGTCAAAATGTGTGACCACAGCCCCCCTCCAAATATACGTCGCGTTTCGTGACTTCGGGGGTTTTCAACTCAAAGTGCCCCGACTCCTTGTCCTAGGTATTTTCGAAATGTCGAACCCCGAAACTCTGAAATGTCGAACCCCGAAAGGGCTGGCGAGTGACAAGCTCCCCGCTTGGATCCTGTCCATGTGACCCTGTCCCATGACCTAGTGTTATTCCTCCAAATGCTTTCGGGTTTTCATGTTTCGGGATTTCGCGATTCCAGCTACAATAGTGCTTGACCCTTCGAACTCCCAGGTCTCGGAATACCGAAATATCGAACCTCGAAATGCTGAAATTTCGCTTCAAAGGGAGATCAATGGCTGTGAGCCTCTCAAAGGGAGATCAATGGCTGTGAGCCTCCCCTGATCCGACGGCTTATGTTCTTTCAAGATTTCATGGGTCAAGAGTCCCGACTCTTTCCCTTTGTATCTCCCAGTAGCCGAAATGTCGAAATGCCGAAATATCTCTGCTGAGAGATCAATGGTCCATGTCCCTCTTGGACCAACGGCTACAATCCAATTGGATCGACGGCCCACATCCTTTCAGGAATTTTCCTGAAACTTTGACTGCTTGCCACCTATCCTCCTTGTGGACGGTTATGATGCTTTTAGGATTTCATAAGTCCTCACCTTTGCATATACGAGGATTAAACCTCATGCACCTTCTCCTGGATCCGACGACTATCGGTCCTCTGAGCTAGATCTAATGGCCCAGATCTATTCTCTTGTGCACCTCCAAGGGACTCAACGTTGTGTACGTATACTTGATCCAGCGGCTCTCAAGCCACCGCGCTCCAGATCCGATGGCTGACGTGATTTCGCAAACCGAGAGTTCGCGATGCAGGGACCCCAAAAATATCTTGTCTCTCCAATCCCCAAACTCCGAAATAGCAAAATTCGAGTGCGAGACTTCGGGATTTCGTGAACCAGGAGTTCGTGATGCAGCGACCCAAAAATCCCTTGTCGTTCCAAACCCTGAACTCTGAAATGCCGAAATGTCGAACTCCTGAGCTTTATCGACTATGAAACCTCAAAGGGTTTCTCGACCTTCTTCTCGCTCTGTTTCTACTCAATGCACTAAGGCATTATCCCTCCTGAGCTTCAGGACTTAGAATAAGTCCACCCTCATACACTCCTTGTGCTACTGAGTATTTCGCTAAACTCAGATCCAAAGTATTTCTTGTAAAGAAATTCTTCACGCCCTCTTGGCATTCTTTGGCTCGATGCACACCTTACAGAGCCTTTCTCCACAGAGTGTTCAGCAACCCTGTGAGTTTCTTCTCTCCGACACCTCTCTTTCTCCTCAAAACCCAAAATAGAGTTCTCTGGTGCACTTTGTGCACTCACTCAATGCCCTCCTGGCAGAGCTTTATAGAACCTTTAGTAGTTATGTTTCTTTTATGTGCCTTCCTTTGCACAGTTCCTCCTCCAGAGTATTCAGTAACTCTGAGGCTTCCTTTGAGTCTGTGAATCCTCCTGGTGTGCACTCCTTGCACGTTCTTTTTGACTCCGCAGAGTTCAGATGCGCACTCCTTGCACTGGCTACAGAACTTCCAGTGTTCTGTTGTGCACTCCTTGCACAGCCTAAAGAACCCAGACAGAAATCACAACTCAATCAAATAGACAAATTCTATCTATATCTGCAGATGAAAATCTAACATACATCTACAGCATTCATTCATGAAACATATAAAGAACCCAGACAGAAATCACAACTCAATCAGATAGACAAATTCTATCTATCTCTGCAGATGAAAATCTAACATACATCTACAGCATTCATTCATGAAACATAAATACATGAACAACCATATGCAAAAAAAACTGCTTTTCTATTAATCTGTATATCTATACAAATGTGTTTACAAAGGCTAGACTGTAACAAGTCTCAGCTCTCTCTCGAGACCTCTCTTCTCTGGTCTCTCCTACTAACTTTATACTCTAATTTCTTCTTCCTCTCCCTTACAAAATGAGGGCTCCTGTGAGCTTATCCTCAACCACCGTCTATGAGCTCTCGCTATCACAGAGCGGCTCCTACGCTACATTACATAAATGGTTGTCGCAGACCTAACTAATCTGGACTTAGCTGCAGGTAACCATTAAAGGAAACCTCAACCACTACTTGTACAAAGGCGTGGTATGGCATTAAAAGCCTTACAACATTTATTGAAATTTTGAATTTCAAAATTGAGAGGGTTGTGACTCTCCCTTTATTCATTAAATGTGTGTTGGATGTGTTGGCTAGCTGGCACACTGCTGACATGGAGCAATGCTCCTGCATCATCTTGTCACCTAGGGTTTTGATTCAGCAAATTATAAATACAAGTAAGAAAATAAGACTACAACCATTCAATCAAGAAGTTTTGCAGAAAAATACTTACAATTCTTTAAGAAATACCATGCAAACCCTAGTTGTAACACCTTCCTTCAAGAGAAAAACCATAAAATGCCAAGAAATGCCTTCCTCCAACAAGTGCACCTCACTAAACTAGAAAAAATACCCAACTAGGGCGCTAAAATCAGACCTCATTAATGAGTGAGTGATGTGTTATGATAAAATAAAGCTAAAAATCCTCAATATATATTATATCAATGACCTTAATTAACTTTTAGGTCATAAAAAGGTCGACAAGGCCATAATATTGTTTTTACATTAAATTTTTAAATTAAAACCCTAACTGAGTTGTAAAAAAAGGTAAAATCCCCTTCAAGGGAGGCGCTAGCCCCTTCTAGGGAAAATGAGACATCCAGGAGCAAAACGTTAGCCCCCCAGGGGCCTCTCCAACATGCCACACGTGCCACTGTTGCCATGTCTGCCTCCAAAAATGTCCATGATGTTGGATAATGTCATGGTGAGGATGGGGACGTCTTGAGCCTTCCAAGGCCAATGTTCCACTGAAAAGGGGTCATTCCCCCTAGGCCGGGCTCCGCCAAAGTGCCTCTGATGGAACGTCCTCTTCTTCTCTGGTGCAAGACCCTAATCAACCATTGTCCTGTCTCTCCCCCCTGATGGGGTCTCATCATCCATCTGGTGGGCTCTTCAGCCCCATAGAGGTCTGAACTGATTATCTCCCCATGTGTACTGGTCCAAATGGTACCTGTCCATTGGGCATGATCCTGCACATCAAAAGCTACTCCCTCCATGGGCTCATCAGTCACCGGGATCATAACAATGTTAATCACGTTTCATAATCAATATTAAAAACAATTGCATAAGACCCTAATACATCAGTCAATAGCTCAAAGACATTACAAAAACCTACAATACAAGACTGGATAAAGAGACAAGACGTCTTATTAGGCTAGTATCCACAAGAAAAGGAAAGTTTCCAGGAGGAATTTATCCAAGCCATGTAAGTGAGGTGATGTGGCTAGGGGATGTCCTGACATGTGGGTGAAGTGAGAGCCAAGGATGCATAATGTTATATGTGGGTGCCTTTCTAGAATGTGAGTTGTACCTATCATGGATGCATTTTTCCAAGCCCATTCCTGCCTTTATTCTTTTCTTTCTTTATTCTTTTATTTTCTTTTTCTTTTTCAAGGGCTAGCCAAAGGACACTGCCTTGGCATGGTGACCAGAGCTGATAGTGTTACCCACAAGTAATTTCACAGAGATGAGAAGGTTGGCTCGTGATGAGACCCCCTTTCCCTTGGCCATGCAACCAAAGGTCACTGCCCTGGCGTGGTAACCAGATGGTGTCAATGTCATACTACTAGGTACCTGTGAACCTAATAGGTTGGCTCATGATGAGACCCCCTATCCTCTGATTAGATCTTGTTTTTTATGTTCCAGGTCCCTCTTATTTTCTTGCTGAGAGGATTTTTTTATTGCCTTCTCGGGGATCCCTGGGCAAAGCATCTCGAGGTTTCATTTTAGGATTTTATCTTTTACTAACTGCTTTTACCTTCTGGGCCTTTAACCCCTTCTTCCCGTGAGATAAGGTGCAACCCTACAAATAGGTCAATCCAATGCCCGAACAAGGGGAATGGGATAAATGAGTGGGAGATAATATGAAAGAGTGGTGCTATGATGGGAGAGGACGATGGCTCTTCAGAAATCCCCCCAGTGGCAAACCAAGACCTATGGCCACAGGCTTGCTAGGGCACCCTGTCAATCTCCCCAAGCATAGTCAAGTGGGCTAATGTAAGATCCAAGCAGTTGTCAAATATAAAGGAATAAGATGCATATATTTAAAGGTTTTAATGATCAAAAGTGACACTTACCATGATACCTGGACCAATTACCTCATGGAGCAAGAACCTCCTCCGATACAAGACCAAGCCGAAGGCAATGATGTTGTTGTTGCTGACAAGATGAATCTGATGAGAGAAGAAAAGGATGGGCCCTCTAGGGCTATGCTCGAGTCAATCATGCTCTCGGTACTCCATGTCTAGGAACTGTGGGCCTTGAGACATGATCTCCTAGTTATCCCTAGAAATCGGGGATAACAGTTGGCTCCAACTCGGGGACATGTGCTCACCGTAGAGCACATGAGAACCTCAGCATCTCTGGCATAACTTGCAGACCTGCTCAATCTCGATAGGGGAATCAGTAACAAAAATGGGGTAGTAATGCCACCCCAGCATATATAGACATATATATAAACTGAAATAAAACAATTAATAATGCAAATGTAAAGGAAAGTACCTACCTTTACCTACCTGTTGGTTGGATATTCGATGTAATCAAATGACCAGTGTAGCCAATCCAGCAATGTCCCACGATACCTGCCCTTGTGCTTCATTATAAACCAAAATAGTGATAAATCAAGCACAAAAATGTCATGAGTTAGAATATATATCATATCATCGAAAATCTCAAAGTCTAACTCATGGAGGCGGGTGGGATGGATAAAATCCTGCCAAGTCCATCTCTGGGGAAAGTACTCAATCCACTTTAGGAAAGTGTCAATAAAAGTCCAAGGTTCAGAACATTAAATCAAAAGATACTGTGAAGTCTGGGAAGGGATTGACAAAGATCTGGCAGACCACTGGAAAACTATCAAGGGAAAGTCAACAAACTAAGATAACAAACTTGCAGTACCCAACCAACCCTTGGAGTCTAGGGTTTTCCTAAGAGGAAACTCAACATTAAAAATATACTTCCCAACTACACCTTTAATGGAAAAGCACAGTAAAGTAATAACAGGTAGCTGGAGAAAAAGGTCATGATAATCCTTCTTTAGGCAAAAAATATATTTACTCTTATCAAAATCCAAGCATAGTGGTGGTTGATAGTCATCTTCATAGGGTAAATCTAAGTGCTCGGAGGAGTACTCAACAAAGGCCTCAAGGTAAGACTGAAAATCATCAGGCAAATATTGTACTCAATCAACCTTGGGTGTTTGTGGAGAGCTAGTAAAAATCTCATCTCCCTGTTGCCACTGGTCAAGAGCTTGTTGTGATAATTGCAAAGGAAACACTTGGAGATGACTCTTTATGTCATAGATGGGATCCATATCATAATCAACCGCATCCCACCTACGTCTCCCAACATGTATGAACTCGCCAAAATCAGCTATGTCAGTATCAGTATCATAACATGGAGGAGTCAAAACATCCAATACTTCTGTACACTCTGTGTCATAAGGTAAAGAACCACTGAAAACTTGGAAGGGGGAATAATTCACCTTGCTTAATCCTTCCTACGCAAGCTTCAAGTATTTGGATAGCTTCATCAAGTGGAAGATCTTCCTCTACATGTTTAGTCTTGAGACATAGGGGATCTAGCTTCTCCAAGGGTTCCATTTCTTCTTCACTCTCTAAGTCATAGAACAAGGTATCATCAAAAAACTGGAAAGGAAAATGACTTACCTCATTCTCTTCATCTTATGCAGGAGGGATAGGATCTCAGAGAGCTTCATCAAACTAAGGAGCGGTTACTGGAGCTTCATCCTCATAATTCACATCTCTAGTTATATCTTTGTTGTATTCTATTGGATTATGGGAGAGGTCTTGCTCCTCTTCAAGGGGTTGATAATGGTCTTCATAAACCTCATATTTTATATTAGAGGATTCTTGGTATTGATCATAATATGCTTTCCTGAGATATTCTACAATCTCAGTGGTGAATCCTTTGTGGTCTAAGGCTACCATGAGGTTTTGAAGGACATCTTCATACGTTTGGCAATGTGGCTTAGTAAGGTCTATAAAACTACTGATGAGGTGTATGAAAGATGATATACCCCTGTCTTTGCAACAACTCTTAAAACGATCGTGTAAGTAGGATGGCAGAGTGAGTAAGAACAATTTTATAAGACCATCCTCTCCTCCCAACTTTATCTCGCTCAAATACTCCAAAACATTTACGATGTGAGGAGTTGGGAGGCCCAAAAACGTAGGAGAGTTGTTTAGCCATTTTTTATCAAGGTAATTTGGGTATCCTTGAAAAATTCTGAAATCAATACTCGAATACATTTGTTCCCAGTGTGCCATGATCCCATAACTTAGAAATATCACAGAAAGTAAGGTGGCACCCTGATAAATATTAGTGGAGTCGCTAGATAATTTGCCTGAAACTATCAAAGGATAAGGGAAAACACCCTAGTGGAGTCGCCAGGTAAGCTTGTAAAATAAGGCTCTGAGGGAAGCCTTAGCGAAAAGGTTTGTCATCTTGAGGAGAATTGACTCAGTGTTCTCCGGCAACGGGGCCAAAATGTTATTGCACCGTTTGTAGCTAGGTCAAATGGCTATAAGATGGAGGTCAAACTAGCGTAACAGGAACCTATCCCACCCAATGTCACCATGATGGGGAGGCTCTTTCTCTTTAGGGAGGTTGGGCCCAAGGGAGATGTCCCCAGTAACCTGGATTTTTGAAGAGGGAAAAGTTAAAAGGACCAAGGTAAAGTTTCCCCTTCACAGGTCACCACCAAAAACAGATAGTCCCGGCTAAACAGCCAATAATGAAGTGAATCCCCAAAGAAGAACACCTGCCTGGAACAGAGAAATAGCAAACCAATATATGCAAGCTATAATTCAATGGGTTAGTACTTCAATAGACTATCTGATATTTAAATAAGCAATTATGGCAATAAATATTGACAAAGTCAATGTTTATCAATATAGCAATGCAAATAATATCACTTCCTCAATAGATACTGAAATGACATGGCATTCAATGTAACAAGTCAACACACCATCAATTAATGCCTAAATCACCATTCAATTGCCTTTAAAACAAGACGTTGTTGCTTAAAGATGAAATATTCAGGTGTGATGTCAGCAACTTAGGGTTAGCAATTAGTTAGGGTTTCAATTTAGAAAAGAGTTTGAGAGTTGTTTGATCACTTTCATTTCAACGTTGGAGGCCTAAGATCGGTGTCTTTGGGCTAATGGAGTCAATTTAATAGAGGATGCAAGGGTTGAAGGAGGATGGCTAAGGACTAGAAGGAGAAGTTCTGAAGTGCTTCTACGACAGGGCCCCAGAATCAAATCCCTAGGGGAGAGAGGCTCACTATGGTGTTGCTAAAGAAAGGCCTCGTTCTCTCTCCTCCTTCCTTAGGTTAACTTGGAAAAAACGGCTAGCATGAAAGATAAATCAAGATAAGAGAGTGTAGTGAGGGAGAGTGTTGCTACAGCAAGGCTCTATCACTAAACCCTAGAAGAAAAATGGCCCTAGGTGTAGATAACCTAGGCTTGGGACGTCGCCTCCTTCTTGACTTCTGGAAAGTACAACTAGCTCAAGGAGAAGAAGAAATAAAAGTGTAGTTATGGCTAGGCTCTTTCTTCCTTCTTCAATGGCTGAAAATTTCTCTATTAGGGGACATGATACAAGGACCTACTTGTGTGCTTGTCGCCTAGGGTTTCGATTCAGCAAATTATAAATACATGTAAGAAAATAAGACTACAACCATTCAATCAAGAAGTTTTGCAGAAAAATACTTACAATTCTTTAAGAAATAACCATGCAAACCCTAGTTGTAACACCTTCCTTCAAGAGAAAAACCATAAAATGAGAAGAAATGCCTTCCTTCAACAAGTGCGCCTCACTAAACCAAAAAAAATACCCAAGTAGGGCACTAAAATAAGACCTCACTAATGAGTGAGTGACGTGTTATGATAAAATGCGGCTAAAACTCCTCAATATATATTGTATCAATGACCTTAATTAACTTTTAGGTCATAAAAAGGTCGACAAGGCCATAATATTGTTTTTACATTAAATTTGTCAAATTAAAACCCTAACTGAGCTGTAAAAAAAAGGTAAAAGCCCCTTCAAGGGAGGTGCTAGCCCCTTCTAGGGAAAATGAGACATCCAGGAGCAAAACATTAGCCCCCCAGAGGCCTCTCCAACATGCCACACGTGCCACTGCTGCCCAGTCTGCCTCCAAAAATGTCCATGAAGTTGGATGATGTTATGGTGAGGATGGGGACGTCCTGAGCCTTCCAAGGCCAACGTTCCACTGAAAAGGGGGCATTCCCCCTAGGTCGAGCTCCACCAAAGTGCCTCTGATGGAACGTCATCTTCTTCTCTGGTGCAAGACCCTAATCAACCATTGTCTTGTCTCTCCCCCTTGATGGGGTCTCAGCATCCATCTGGTGGGCTCTTCAACCCCATGGAGGTTCGAACGGATCATCTCCCCATGTGTACCGGTCAAAATGGTACATGTCTATCGGGCATGATCCTGCACATCAAAAGCTACGCCCTCCATGGGCTCATCAGTCACCGGGATCATAGAAATGTTAATCACGTTTCATCATCAATATTATCAAACATATGCATAAGACCCTAATACATCAGTCAATAGCTCAAAGACATTACAAAA
>ML836675.1:41015-52138 GCA_009831015.1 Picea engelmannii | reverse complement strand
TTAGGGCACAATTAAGTCTTTGACCAGCCCACCATGAGGATTGAGCTCGGATTTGGTGTCAAATCGACTTGGGAGCTGATCCATTAGTGGTTGGGAGGCCGACCAATTTCAATAAATGTGTCGTTTAGCAGGCGCGCGGGTTTCTCGCCTAACAGCCACGCCTTGTGCACATATGCGCGCTTTGTACGATGCTATTACGTGCATACGTGCGCGCACTCAGATGATGTAAAGCGCTTTTCAAATTTTTGGTCATTTGGTATAGTTTTTGACCCTTTTTGCAATGATGTGGCATTAATCCTATGCCATGAATGACTCCAGTCCTGTTTTGATGATGTGGAGTTCTTGTCGCCACGTGCAGACGAAATTTCAGTGATAACAATCTTGTTTTTTATTTTTCGGGTCCCTCTTGTTTCTTGCTGAGATAATTTTTTTATTGCCTTCTTACGGATCCCTGGGCGAAGCATCTCGAGGTTTCATTTTAGGCTTTTATCTTTTACCAGTTTCTTTTACCTTCTGGGCCTTTATCCCCTTCTTCCCATGAGATAAGGTGCAACCCTACAAACAAGTCAATCCAATTCCCAGACAAGGGGAATGGGATAAATGAGCGGGAGATAAGATGAAAGAGTGGTTCTATGATGGGAACGGACGATGTCTCTTCAAAAATCCCCCCAGTGGCAAACCAAGACCTATGGGCATAGGCTTGCTAGGGCACCCTATCAATCTCCCGAAGCATGGTCAAGTGGGATAATGTAAGATCCAAGCAGTTGTCAGAGATAAAAGGAATCATATGCATATATTTAAAGGTTTTAATGATCAAAAGTGACACATACCATGATACCTGGACCAATTGCCTCATGGAGCAAGAACCTCCTCCGATACAAGACCAAGCCGAAGGCGATGGATGTTGTTGTTGCTGACAAGATGAATCTGATGAGAGAAGAAAAGGATGGGCCCTCTAGGGCTATGGTCGGGTCAATCCTACTCTCGATACTCCATGTTTAGGAATTGTGGGCCTTGAGACATGATCTCCTAGTTATCCCTAGAAATCGGGGATAACAGTTCCAACAACCATAACAAACACACAGATTGGAATCAAAGCTTTCTTTTATTAATTCCAGTGCTCCTGTACATGGTGAATAACAACTAAAATGCATAAAATTCTATGTTCTCCTATATTCTTCTCTACATCTCTACAGCATATGAATTATGAATTATGTTACAATGATACAAGGGTGAGGGTGCCTATCATCCGTTTTCCCTCCTAAGCTTCTAAAACTGTCTAATCTATCATTTTAGTCTACCTACTTGCATTAAACACACATAAATGCCTATTACATCCGGCGGATAGAAACATATGCTCCAAAATCAGTTTGTATCTTCAAGATATAAATGTGACTGAACTTTCCTCATGTCCATCACATTAATGCTTCAGATTTTAAACTTCAAAACGGTTTCACAAAAACGTGTTCAAATTTCATCTGCGCGTCCATCTGTCTCTTTGGCTAGACGTGTTCCTTGGCTTTCTACAATGCTCCTACATCACTTATGTGGAACTGAGATCCATATAGGTCTGCTTCTCACCGATTCATGAGATCACAGCTGATCCCATACTAAAACAACATTTGGATGTATTTTTCCGGTCTGTGACACTGTGTACCCAATCTAAATCTGTGTATCCCTACAATCTTATTTCACAATCTGAGATATATCTGAGTCCATAATTGATTGTACCCTTTAGGTACCTCATCGCATGTTTTTTCATAATCAGGTGAACATGTCTAGGCTCAATCATGTACTGACTCAATGTGTTCACCGAAAAACATATATTTGTCCTCGTATTCTTCAAATATATCAACAAACCAATTCTTCACATCACATTGTACCAAACTGGTACCCTTGCTCAGTTGCAACTTAATCTGTACAATCATGTGCTAGCTCTATGTCCTTTATTCAAAGCACTATCTATCTCATTGTCTGAGAGTATGTCCTCTACTCTCTCTGCAATTGTTCCTTCTAGAACTGGGACTCTGCACCTGCAATTGCTCTTTTTTAAGATGAGAATGACTGCTCCATTCTCACTGTAGTTGTTGAACTCTGAGAGTAGCTCCTTTATTCTATCATGGAAACAACTTCATCTGAAACTGAGAGTGGCTCAATAACTGACATTTATCATAGCTTATCCTCTTTCTCTTGAGGTAACTCAATCTTATATTATAGTCATGTCTCCATGGCCCGAATCATGTACTACACCAACTGGCACTGGAGATAACTCAATCTCAACTACAGGGATTTTCATACCCGCTCCCTCTGAATCTCATACTGTGTTGGCTTATTTTAATGAATCATGTTTGTTCTATATATACTTCTTCTTATTACTAGAGCAAGTGTCTCATCATAGTCTTCTCCCTCTTATTGGGAGAATCCTCTAGACACAAATCAGAATGGTCCTAGGGAGGTTGCTCCTCCTTACTGGATCGTGAGGGTTGACTCCCTCTGAACTCTAGCTCCTTCTGAGTTGGTACTTGGTGGGGTCGCCTACCTCACCACTGGTGGATCCATCTGCTCCTCATGATATGGATCGTCAATGTTACATGGCTTTGCATCCTGCAAAGTGTCACAAGACCATATTTCTCTCTTCCTGGTTACTGGAATGATTTTGGGTATGCCCTTCAGGCTCTATTAACTCTTCCTGATGATCTGAAGAGTGGTCAATTGTACTAGAGGGATTTGTTCTTCCATCTTTGGAGCCTTCTGCTCCTCATGATTTGTCTCCATATGAGATGTTTTGTATCTAGCAAAAGTACCTTCTTCTTCTTCTTTCGTACAAGGATGTATACGGTCATGTATACAACTTGTATAGCCTGCTCCATGTCTCATATAATATGTTGCCTCCTGCAACCATAACTATAGCTCCCTCAAGGTTATCACCTATGACCTGCCTGAAACAAGAACAAGGGAGAAACAGTAGACAAGAATAATATTCTTTATAATAATAATAATAGTGAGAACAATCGTCATTGTAGCTCCTTCAGAGCTACCACTTGTGATCTACCTGAAACAAGGGTCAAAAGTAAGAAATACAATAATAAGAAATGAGAGCAACACTATTCTAGTGTTGTGATCAATCATTCCTCCATGGTAAACTGGAAACAAAACAAGAAKTTTCTCCTAGAGGAGATKTTAGGTATATCTAGTAAATGATTACAATAAGCATTTATCTCAATACTGCTCACATGMTACCAAGTATTCAATAATAAAACTTTTCAAATATTGTTATCACAACTATAGTGTTTACTTGTAATGAGGCAGTTATCAAACTTGATATGTGCAAATTTGAATCTTATCAACTTAATCAATCAAACCWGRAACCTGGAGTCTTGTCCTCAAGAATGAGTGTTGTTGYTTTTCTTCCAAGTCTCCTTCACTCAAGATGACAAGTATTCTCTTCAACCTATCCTCTGTACTATATAATATGCTTTCTTGACAGAAATTTGAGTTAGAGAATAAACTCTATAATCTCAACCTTAATCAATCTAATACTTTGACTTTAATTTTGACCAATGGTTAGTATGATAGTCATAACTTCAACATATCAAAATACAACCTAGATGTTCATAAGTTCACAATAATGCCATAACAAATAGAGGCATATCAAAAACCTGGGGTGTCCTTTGAATGTGTTGGATATGAGATCCTTCTATATGTACGATTGTTGTTTGGACAAAAGATCCATTTCTCCTGCAAATACCCTTTAAAATAATGATATAGTTTAAATATATGTGAGTACATACCTATGACAGTATTGGTAGGTAGTGGCACCATACGGCAACAGTGGCAGGTGATAACGAACCTTTAAAACTTCAAAGGTTCTTCAACTTGTAATCTAATGGTAGCTGGAGATTTGCTAGGGTAAGGCGCACTAGGACAATCAAAAATTAGTTCCAACACTCACAAAAACTTTCACTACCACTGGTACTGCAACTAGTGCTGGCACTAGCACAACAACTGGCATGAAGAAACTTGTACTACAACTGCAACTGCAACTGGTACTACAACTACAACTTTGGGTTTTATGAGGAAACCCTAATTTCTCAAACTTCAAATTTTGGAATTCTGATCCAAGGACTAGATGCACCCTCTTAGGGCGAGCTCCTATATGCTCTTACTTTTCCCAACGTCCCCCAACAATGTGGATGATGTCACCTTTTAGGGTTTATGCAGAAACCCTAGTATGGAGAAACTTTAATTTCTAAAATTTGTCCAAAACTGAAAATTGTTCCAGGGAAAAGGTGTGCTAGGTTTAGGAGAGTCTTCCTATGCCCTTAGCTTCTTCAACAATTTCTTCTGTGCTATGAAAATTACTTCTTTCATGCCCACACTAATACCATGTTGATTTTTCTACTTAAGCAGTTAATTAGATTATTTTTCTTTTACTTATAAACCATTAGCACAATAACTACATATAAAGGGTCATTGAAAGAATAACATCCACAGCATACACAAGATTTATCCTGGGAAAACCCTCTAGGGGAAAAACCCAACAAACTTCCTCAACATTTATCCACCAACCAAGGACAATGCCTCTCTCAATGAGAGAACTAACAAAGCAGAAGATCATCCTCTAACACTTGACTAGGGAAGAGAAGCGCACCACTTAACCAAGAAATACCCAAGAGATAAACCAAGAACCTCCATGACATCACCTCCTAGCTACAGTAGAATCTCCCTCTTAGACTTGTGCACTTCCTCTTCTTAGTTGCAAAGCTAGTGTGAGTCCAAATGAGGTGCTCGCCTCCCTTTTAAATAGTGGTCTGGCCAGCCTAAAATTAGGTTTGGTCCAACCTATCACTTTACCCTTTTATTTTTCATTTTACTTGTCGAGGCACAATAGGGCCAACTTTTACAAAGGCACAATAGGGCCTAATTAACAAATATAATATAATAATATTCTTTAGGGTTTTTCTTGGTCAAATACAATAAGGATATCTTTCGAAGCTACTCAATCTTTAACATGGGCCTCTTCAATGATTTCATTGCCCATGAGAATTGTACCATCAACAAACTAGTGGTTAGAAATTGACAAACTATTACAAATTTTGGTTAACCAAATAAAAAGACCCAATAGTGTACTTAACACTAAAATAAAGAGACAAGAGAGGGCATCCTTGTCTCAAACCTATTGTTGTTTGAAACAGGGAGGTTAGCACTCCATTAGTATGGATAGAAATGTGTGTTGTTTGAAATAAAGCTTGGAACAACAAGAGGTTATGTCATTTGTGAAATATCCCTGATCCC
The DNA here is from genome assembly GCA_009831015.1 of Picea engelmannii. Taxonomy (NCBI): domain Eukaryota; kingdom Viridiplantae; phylum Streptophyta; class Pinopsida; order Pinales; family Pinaceae; genus Picea; species Picea engelmannii. Next base: position 46,843 of record ML836675.1, on the reverse strand, counting down.
ACTGATCAGGATATCTACTACGGATCTAGTGTTCTGTCTCACATATCTAATACACTGGGGGTTTCTGGATGCGTTTTATCTTCAGATCTGATACTCTGGGGGTTTCTATATGTGTTTTAGTTATGTGCTTGAGATGTTTTGTGGTTGTTGCATGTGCATGTTATATGTTATGGTTTAAACAGTATATATATGATGCATGTGGAAATAAGGAACATCAACCACCCAATAAAATGTATTATGAGATTCAAGCATGGAAATACAATGAAATACTGGAAATATAGAAGAGTCTTCGGTTAGATCTCATGGATTGTCACTGGAATACAAGCAAAAAACATAAAATACCCGTGATCAGAAGATGAAGGCATATCTGATGCATGCACGGATAGATCGTCAAAATCAGTGGTTCCGGAGAAGCATGGTAACCGTTACAAACTGGAAAACTCGTCTGAAAGGTTATACCCATCGGAATGATCTGGAAACTGTCCCAATAGAAGTGCCCTGGCCTCTAGAATGATACAGGTGACTGTCAGATCACAGATCTGGCCTCTGATGCTCGGATCTCGTCCCCTGGGGGTCTGTGCACCTCCTGGCTCTCTGGGTGTGCCCCAAATGATTCCACCAATGGAATTGGCTGCTATAGGACTCAAAACAATCACCTCGCCAAATGCGGAACTGGGTCGGAAGGGTTTCCCCATATATGCTCTGATGCTCCGTCTATAACCCCAACTGTCCTTCCAAAAGAGTTGCGCCCTAAATGGATGAATGATGCGCTCTAAAGGATTCCACCATCTGAATCTGATGGAAAGTGGCTCAATCTATGCGCCCTGGATGGATCTCAACTAGGTCGGAAGGAAACTGCAATCTGAGCTCTGATCTCGTGTAGCTACACAAACCCTCTTTCTGACTTGCGCCCCCACTGGATGAGATGTGAAACACTGATAACTGGATACTCTTGAATATCATGGTGAAATACCTGGATGGTATCTTCGATGGCAATTCCTCCAGAAATCCACAAAACAATAAAAGTCGAATCTCTTCCTCCTGTGGGAACTCTCAACATCAAATCATAACAATGCATAATGAGGAATTAGGTCGAATTCCTCCCTTTATACTCTTCCCGGTCTAATTCACCATTGACCTCACTTAAGCTAGACACTTTTCCTCCTAGGGTGAATAATTAATTAAGTAAGTCCCCCTTTAGCACATTTTCGTTCTAATTCTTCGTTGACTTAGGCTTAAGTGACTTTTCCTATGCTTTTTGGCTTAATTCATCGTTTAGCCACCAAATCACCCTTATTTCTCGCTTTTGTTCCCTTTTTGTGCTTGACTATAGTCTACGGAAACACATAGACTACTAAGTCACTCCCTGTTGGCCTACTCTTGGGAACGGGACATCACAGTCCTCCCTTCCCGAGATTGCTTGTCCTCAAGCAACATCAATCCTGGGTGTTGCAAAATATGCTCTCACTCCCATGTGGCATCCTCCACTAGAAGACCCATCCATCTAACCAAGCACTCCCTGATGACCCTACTCCTCAACCTCCGCTCTCTCTGCTCAAGTACCGCCTCTAGCACTAGCTCCAACTGGACCTCCTCATCCAAGGGTGGAAACGCCTCTGAAATACTAATATGTTGTCCCACGGCCTTTTTAAGGCAAGAGACGTGAAACACGCTGTGAATCTTGCTACCCTCCGGTAGCTCTAGCTCGTATGCCACCTCGCCTATCCTCCTGATGACTTTGTATGGCCCATAAAACTTTGTCTTCATCTTCTCTGCTTTGCTCCTCTTTAAGGAGGATTGTATGTATGGCTATAATCGCAGAAAAACCAAATCCCCTACCTCAAAACTGTGCTCGACTATGTGTCGGTCTGCATAGATCTTTTGTTGGTTCTGATTCGTCTGCATGTTCTCCCTCACTGCCTGCAGAATCCTCTGACTCTCCTCCACCCAGTCTTTGGCCCCCGGGACCCTGCTATTCCCAAACACAGTCTCCACAAAGGAGGGTGCATCATATCCATACAATGCCCTGAACAGTGACATCCTGATAGACATATGGTAAGTTGTGTTGTAGAAATACTCACCCATGTGTAACCATCTCACTCATGTGCGTTGCTTCCCCCACACATAGTTCCTCAGATACCCCTCCACCCATTTGTTGACGATCTTTGTTTGTCCATTAGTCTGTGGGTGGTAGCTGGTACTCGTAGCTAGCTCTGTGCCTGTCAACCTAAAAATCTCATGCCAAAATGCGTTGATGAAGCACCCATCTCTATCACTGACTATCTACTTGGGTAAACCACGCAACCGGAATACCTCCCTAAAAAACAATTATGCTACCTGTATGGCCTTGTAGTCTGTGGGTATGGCAAATAAATGTGCAAATTTGGTCATCCTGTCGACCACCAAAAATATGCAGTCCCTACCCTGCACTCGAGGAAGGCCTGTAATGAAATCCATAGAAATGATCTCCCACTTGTGCTCTGGAATGGGTAGAGGTTGTAGCAACCCTGCGGGGTGTATCTGCTCGGACTTGTTCTGCTGACAAGTCGTGCATTCCCAGATGTGTTTCAGCACATCATCCTTGAGACCCTTCCATGAGAATCTCTCCCTGATCTGCCTATATGTTTTGAAGTACCCTTAATGCCCTGATGTAGGCGAATCATGACACACCTTCATAATTTTCCCCTTCAGAGTAGATTCTCGAACCAATTAGATCTGGTCCTTGTAGAAAATGACATCATCAAGAACCTAGTATTTATCATCAACCACATGTCCATCCATCACCTCACAAGAAAATTTGTTTTTGGAGTACTCCACCAACAAATGAGCTTTCCAATCTGTACAAATGTCCATCATCGAACATCCTGTTGGCCTACTGGACAAGGCATCTACTACGATATTCATTTTCCCCTTGACATACTCAATGTCAAATTCAAAGGCTTGGATCTTTGAGACCCACTTTTGTTGTCTCTCGCTGAGGTCTTTCTGATCTAGGAAATACTTGAGACTGTTATGATCAATCTTCACTACAATCTATTGCTTACCAGATACTGCCTGAATTTGGTTAAGGCATGCATGATCGCTAGCATTTCCTTGTCATAAATAGGATAGAGTCTCTCCGACTCATTGATCTTCCTTCTCTCAAACACAATGGGTGGCCCCCCTGCATCAAAATTGCTCCAATCCCCACCCCTAATGCGTCGCACTCTAAGACAAATGGTCGCAAGAAGTCTGGAAGGGCTAGAACAGGGCATGTGCTCATAACCTCCTTCATTTTTTCAAATGTCTATTGTGACTCCTCTGTCCAATGAAAATCACCCTTCTTGGTCAAGTCTGTGAGTGGTGCTCCCAACTGTGAAAATATCTTGACGAACCGCCAGTAGTAACTGCATAACCCAAAGAATCCTCTTAGCTCTGTGAGGTTCTTGGGCATTGGCCTATCCAAAATGGCCCTGATCTTTTCTTGATGAGCATGTACTCCCACTGATGATATGCCCTAAGTACAGTAGTTATCTCATGCCAAATTCACATTTGGACTCCTTGGCATATAATGAATGTGCCTGCATAATATCCAAGACCTCCCCCAAATGTGTCATATGTTCATCCCATGTCTTGTTGTAGATCAGTATATCATCGAAGAATACCAAAAGGTACTTCCTCAACCATCCTCTAAAGATATGGTTCATGCAAGACTGGAAAGTGGTTGGTGCGTTGGTCAATCCAAATGGCATGACCAAGAACTCAAAGTGTCTGAAATGGCATCGGAATGTTGTCTTCTCAATGTATTGCTCCCTGATGTTGATCTGATGGTATCCTGACCATAGATCAATCTTAGGGAAGAAACTTTCCCCATGTAACTCGTCCATCAGCTCATCTATGCATGGAATGGGGTACCGATTCTTGATCGTTTTCTTATTGAGCACTCTGTAGTCGATGCACATCTGTAACGTGCCATCCTTCTTCATTACGAGAATGACTGAAGATGCAAAAGGACTCATGTTGGGCCTCATGTGCCCCATTGCAAGCAATTCTTTGATTTTTTTCTCAATCTCGTCCTTGAATTTCTTTGGGTGCCTACAGGGCGTTGTGATCATTGGTGTAGCCCCTGCCTCTAACTCAATCATGTGCTCAAATCCTCTGTCGGGCGGTCTCCCTGGTGGTATCGGCCCAAATATTGGCTCATACTGACCCAGAAGCTCTCTGATTTGTGGGTGGTAATGCTCCCTACCCTCTGAATCCTTCCACGTGGTGATCAAACACTCTACTACGTAAGTTGCATCACCATGACGAAAGATCTGTTCCATCCTCTTTGCCAATACATCTCGAGATTGTTAAAGTTTCTACTATTATTAGTTTACTTTCAATTTACTAGATAACAATAGCATAGATAGGATCACTGAGAGAAACACAATCACAAGAGTACACAACATTTATCCTGGGAAACCCTCATGGGGAAGAAAACTCGGTGAAACTTCCTTAATATAGATAGCCAATACAATGGCAACACAATGAACCAAACAACATAGAAATTCCTCTCCCAAGGATGTACCTCTCTCTCTCTTCCTTCTTCCAGCAACTAGTAACTGCAAATTCCTTCAATACTTGTGCACTAGATGAGTGAGTTGAGTGTGTGTCTAAATGAGGCGCTAGCCTCTCTTATTTATACAATCTGGCACGCATGAACTAGGGTGTCTTTTCACTAGCTGGGTTGACTTCTCATTATGGGTGGTTATAACCACTTTAATATATCATGGTTGGGCCGACTTCTCATTTAGCCTATTACAATTAGGGTTTGACCAATCCGCAAAAGTGGATTGATCTAATCAATAATAAATATATTTTATCTTTATCCAATAAAGGGGATAAGAATATTATTTGCAGTTACACAATATTTTAACACTCCCTATTAACAAGAAGGATATTCTTTATCTTTTGACAGGTCACTGGATGTCGGCATCAACTAGGTAGTAGCATCCACTAGATAACATCATCAACTAGATAACAAGAGGCATCAATATAATCCACTTGGTCATCTGGCATCATGATCGTTGACTGGCATATCTATAAATCATCGGAAGTTTTGTTCTCTTTATCTTCGCGCAGAAGATACTCTTTCTTTCTTTCGTCTTCACACAGAAGATACTTCTTTCTTATCTTCACACTAAAGATTTCTTATCTTCACACTGAAGATATATTATCTTCACATAGAAGATATTCCATGAGTTTTGCCATTCCTTTTATGTTCTCCCTTCTCTTGTAGTCATCTATCTCACCCATCCACTGGGGAGGACTACTACCATAGCTTCACTCCTAGTCATCCCACATGAACTAGAGAAGCTAAGATGCTAGCCTAGGCAAGACTAGACTCCCTTTCCATGATCCATGCAGGATCACAACACAAACCTCAAGAGCCAACTAACCATTCCACATGGTCAAGGTTTGGGTTTCAGGCTACTCAATCCTTGACCAGAGGAGAGTATCATCCCAATGCCCCTTGGAGAAACATCCACATTCCTCTCTACGAGAGTGGTCACACCCCTCTCTACGAGGGTATTCTAGCATGTCCCTAGAGTATCCAAAACTCAACACTTGGACAAAAGCCAACCTTGGCAAATTCCTCATTCCCCTTCTCTACGAAGGTATCTTTTATTTTCCTTCTCTATGAAGGTCTACCTATGGGATTGCTCATTCCTTCTCTACGAAGGTCTCTTCTCTTTCTCCTTCTCTATGAAGGCCTAGCTATGGGATCTGAAAAAATCTCTTGTGGTCCAAAATCTTTCCATGGTATAATACCATGCTACCCATCTGTTGGGCACCATCCATCTACT
>ML836674.1:46804-60303 GCA_009831015.1 Picea engelmannii | reverse complement strand
ACATTTTATAATGTTTTCAAAGTTGTTTAAATCTACATATTTTAATTTAATTATATTTATTGTTTTTAATCAAAGAAAATGTTGCTTTCATATATTCAATAAAATAATTTTTAAGAAAATTCAATAAAATAATTTTTGTTTAATGAAATTATATGTATCAAATCTATAATTTGCACAATTTTATTGCAAGTAAAGGTTTTTAGGATCTAATTAAATTTATTTATTTGATTAGAATATGCAATTTCATTATTTGGATAGTTAATTTTAACAATTAATTTGATAGTCATTTCTAATTGGTGTTATATAACTCTTCTACTTTTTGATGTAGGGAATCACAATTTTATGTTGTTTAAATTTCATTTTTATAATGTAAAAATAGATTGTTGAAAATCCCATAAAATAACCACTCAAATCTAATTTACAAAATTTAAATAAAAAAATAATAATTAATCCATTATCCAATTCAATTCATAAAATAAATGATATAAAATAAATTATAATAAAGAAAAATTATAATAAAATTGATTAATTTTAATATTTTATCCATCATCCATATTCCTACTTACATTGACTAAATTGAATATTAACCTTAGTTATAAATTTGTGTGAACTTAACCTAAAACATTTTAAGGTTAAAAGCCCTAGTGTCCAGCTTACATATAAATACATCCGAAGACCCCGTATTCCACTCAATACCGCGTACTGGCTTTTAGAGATGAGAGGATTTTTCGTTGATTTTCATCATCTTGCCTTTACACTTTTCATGGACTAGAAGGCACGATTTTACACCTAGTGGGATCCTTCGTACATAACGATAAAGAAAGTTTGTAGAAACTCGTCAATTCTGTCCGTCTCGAATTTGGTTTTTTAGGCTTCAAAAGTTTTTTGGTTGATTTCCATCATCTTGCCTTTAGACTCTGGTAGTCAATCGGCTTTTAGGCGTTAAAAGATTTCATGATCTTGCCTTTAGACTTTTCATTGACTGGAGTGTGGGACTGAAATAATGATGAAGAAATTTTGTTTGTGAAAACTTGTGAAGAATTTGGTTGGAATTTGATTAGATCGAATCTATAGCCGGATCAATACCATGCATCGTATGCGATGAAGTAATAAGGTGCGTGAGTAATTGTTTAAAAGTCATAAATTCTTCATTGTTTACACAGCCAGTCTTTTTCTAAATCAGCGGTATTTAATGTTTAAAGTCAATAGATGTCCGGAAAATTAGACCGCTGGAATATCTTAACATAACTTGTCGCCACTTGTAAAGTCTCAATGTCGGACTTTACAATTGTCGCCACTTGTAAAGTCTCAATTGTCGATATTTTCTTGAAATGAAGGGTGCTCTGGATAGAAGGATTCAAACCTGAATGGCTTGTTTTTTTGGGCTCACTTTGATGTCAAGATCTAAGAAGCTTGGTTAGATCCATTACATGATATGATCGTGGATTCAATCGCTAAACCTCTGATGAACAGAGAGTATGAGAGAAGAAATCGACCCAGTCGAGATGAAATTTGGTAGCTTCCTCCTCTATGATTGTTCCGGGTATGTTTGTCTTTCACTATGTCCCAGTAAACCATATTACGGATCATATCATTTCTTTAAATTTTCCATAGTCCATATATTTGTGTCTAATTCCTCTTCATTTCTATGTCAAGCAGGTGATCATGTTAAAGTATCTTCCAATGATGCAATGGTGATTTTTCACCAGGTATTTGAGATTTGGTAGGATTTTAAGGAAGTGAATCTTTCCCCCCATTAACGGAGGTCCATAGACATTGGTAATGAACATTGATTCGTCTGATTCGATTAGTTGGAAATGAGAAGATAACAATCTCTTTGTGGAATTTTTTTTGAAGAGGTGGATCTCCAGGGGGTCGTAGCCATAGAACGACAACCTATCCAACATTTAGAGGATAGTTTATTGAGCGTATCCGTGGAGCATTTGGTTTTTTGATTCATGAGTATTTTTAGCTTGTTTTTAAGGATTTTGTTTCTTAGGATTCATTTCTTGCGTGGGATATTGAGGTTTTTTTTTTTTTGTTAGTATGTTTGTGATATGTAGGACTAAACTATGGCTAAGAAACTGCGATTCAGGGCATCTAAGTCGTTAAAATTGGGACTAACCTGTGGCTAAGAAACTACGACTCATGGGCATCTAAGTCATCAAAATCACCCGGGGATCGCACCCAGCTTGAGCCACACCAACCCTTAACATGGCTGGATTTTTGTCCCCACAGGTTTCGAACCGGTAACTTAACATCACAGAGTGCCTTAACAGTGCACTCCGTCACTGACTGTCCTACACCTTGGGGACGATATTGAGACCCCTTATGTTCCATGAGACAATCTTCATTAAGAGTTGGATCCTATAACTTTTCTATCATGAAAGTGATTATGCCATAGTTTACCAATAAATTTCCAAGCTCTTGAAGTAACTTCTTATTGCTTCGACAATGTCTTTTTCTTTCCTCCTTTTTCAGTTTGGGAGATTCCTTGGAGATAACATTTTTTATTCCTAAAGAAGACGATGTTGGGTGATTAACTTTGGGTGTGGATGTATGTTTAGCTTTGGATTTCTGAGATGGATTTTTCCTCTCTTCTTGCACATGCATCAATTATCCCTTGTAGATCCAACTCTCCTAGTTTCATGTATTCCCCTCCATCATGCTCTTCATTCCCTTCTTTTATAGAGATAATGTGTTCCTCATCCTATTCATTTTCATGTTCATTTCCTTAAGAATTTGGTTATGTCTAATTTTTTATCACGATCGAGGTAAGGGAGGTTCTCTCGATCATTGTGTTATTGGTTTGCTTGTTGGGATTGCCCTACCTCCGGGAATTGAATCTATTTCTCATCTTACGGCCTTTTGGAATTGGTGGTGGTGGAATTTTCCTCAAGGATTTTCTTTTATTGGTGAATTTCTCGAATCCCTTCTCATCTTTGGTTGTGTTTTTAGCCAAATCCGGAGGGACATTTATGGGACAGTCCCGGAAGAGATTCCCATGAGCATGGAATTTTCTATAGTGAAAGGGATGTGCTCATAGTCAATTTTCTGAATACATTCAAAATCTTGGAATCTTAAGAAAATTGAATCCGACAATGGATTTGACACACTTAGATAGACACAAATGCAAGCATATGATGTACATTTTCCCTGCTTTTTTTCCTCATAAATTTTGACAAAGGAGCCAAGGGTATTTCCAATTCCCTCCAAGATTTCGGATACCAATATTTCTATTGTAGGGAGTATAGATAGATCTAAATAGGGGTAGTAGTAAAATCCTCCTGGCGGGGTTGGATTTCACAGTCCAGAGTCGGAGATATAAGCCCGCAGAGATGAATAAATAGAGGACACTTTCAAATATTTTCTCTCGGTCCTCAAAATTATTGAGTACAATAGTAACAAAATTCCTTTGAGCCCAATTTTAGTTCAAGGTTTCATTGGTCTATGGATTGCAGGTTCATGTTCGACACTTTTGCGGCTGCTAGGCATATCATACTAGGCTTTCTTCGATTGTTCAATTCCCAGGTTGTGTGGTGTAATTTCGATTTCCTCAAGGAAGGGTGTTGCATGTGATAAAATGTGAAGCAAGAAATGCAGAGAGAAAGAACAGAGTAGAAAATTGTATTCACTATATTAAGAATGTAAGAAGAAAGTACAATGAAAAGAGTACTATGAGAAGAGTAGTTAGCAAAGGGAAAATAGCTGAGCTAAATAGGCTCAAGCAAATCAAGAAATGAAAAGTACAGCTGACCATGACAACTGGTAGTGTATAGTCACTTTGTTGAGGTTACATTATATTTAACACTCCCTCTTAAACTCAACAGTTACAAACATCAGTACTGATTATGCCTAAGTGTTGTCTCTGAAAATCAAAAACAGATTTTCCTAGTGGCTTTGTGAAGATATTTGTGAGCTAATCTCGAGAACCACAGAATTCAAGTGCAATATCACCATTATTGACTAGCTCATGGATGAAGTGAAAGCGAGTGTCAATGTGTTTGCTTTTCTTGTGAAACACATGATTTTTGGATAGAGCAATTGCTGAGGTATTGTTACAGAAAATAGGAGTTGGATCCTTTTCTGTATGTGACATATCTTTCAATATTATTCTCAGCCACACAACTTGACATGAAGTTGAAGTAGCAACAACATACTCTGCCTCTGCAGAAGATATTGAGACAATTGGATGCTTCTTTGATGCCCATGAAATCAAGTTCGAGCCCAGGTGAAAAACATGCCTTGAGGTGCTTTTCCTGTCATCTAGGCTGCCTGCAAAATCATTGTCTGTGTAACCAAAGAGATGATTATCATCAGATTTAGTGTACCATAAGCCAAAATTAAGAGTTCCTGCAACATATCTGAGAATCCATTTTGCCATTTTCTAGTGAGAATCTTTGGGGGATTCCATGAATCTGGAAACAAGGCTGGCTGCATACATAATATCAGGCCTAGTTGCTGTAAGATACAACAAACTTCCTACTAAGCTTTTGTACAGGGTAGGGTCCACTGTAGGGCCTTCATCTTTCTTGCTCAATTTTGTGCCTAAGGGTATACGAGTTTCTGCTGGATTGCATTCTTCCATGCAAAATCTTTTGATGATGTCTACTGCATACTTTTGCAGATAGACAAAAATTCCTTTGGTTGATTAATCAACCTCAATCCTCAAAAAATACTTCATTATGCTAAGATCTATCATCTCAAACTGAGATTGCATGGCATGTTTAAAATTGGTTAACTCAAGATTTCCAGTATATATCATGTCATCAACATATAAACATACAATCAAAATTTTACCTTGCTAATCTATTTTGGTGTAAAGAGTTGGCTCGTTTTGGCTTCTACTAAAACCACTTTTGATCAGGTAAGTGTCAATTATGTTGTACCAAGCTCTTGGAGCTTGCTTTAAGCCATACAAGGCCTTCTTCAACCGATATACTTTGGTTGGTTTCTCTTTGACTTCAAATCCAGGTGGTTGATCGACATAAACTTCTTCTTCTAAGAAGCCATTCAAGAAAGTTGACTTGACATTTGTGTTGGGCTGCTATGGCCAATAGAGTCCTTACAATGTCTAATCTTGCTACTAGAGAAAAAGTTTCACCATAATCAGTACCTGGTTGTTGTGAGAATCCTTTGGCAACAAGTCTTGCCTTGTGTTTTTCAATCTGCCCTTTTTCATTTAGTTTAGTTTTATAAACCCACTTGACACCAATACTCTTCTTATGGCTGGGCAAATCAACAAGATCCCATGTCTTGTTCTTCTCAATGGAGTCAATCTCTTGGTTCATGGCTTGAACCCAATGTGGCTCCTTAGCTGCTTCTTTAAAAGATGTAGGTTGACATGACATTAAAGCAAAAAAAATGTGTCGTTCAATGTCATCCAACTGCTGATGTATTTCTCTCAAACTTCGAGTTCTCTGATTTTGAATTTTAGAGGATGAGTCTCTGCTTGAAGTTGAGTCATCCTGAGAATTTTCAGATCGTCCTTATACCTGCAATATTGGAAGAGAAGGTTGAGGTACTTACTGTCCTGAATTTTCTGTGTTTTCAAAACTTGGAAGCAATGGATGTTGACTGTCCATTTGCTAATTTTCTGATTCATTCCAGAATTGATTTTCCAGAAATTTTACATCTCTGCTTAGAATTAATTTCTTTGAGATTGGATTGTAAAGCTTGTAAGCTTTAGCTATTTCACTATATCCAGTGAAGATACATTTCTCACTTCTGTCATCAAGTTTCTTCCTTAATTCAGAAGGTATGTGAGCGTATGCTATGCATCCGAATGTCCTTAGATGCACAACATTGAGCTTTGTCCCACTCCATGCTTCTTGAGGGACTTTCAGCTTCAGTTTTGTGGTTGGAGATCTATTCAAGAGGTAAGTTGAGCATGCTACTACTTCAGCCCAAAAAGTATTTGACAAACCTTTCTCTTTAAGTAGGCTTCTTGCCATGTTCATTATGGTTTGATTTTTCCTTTCAGCCACTCCATTATGTTGTGGAGTATACCTGGCTGTTGTTTGCATGATAATGCCTTGTGATTTGCAGAAATTTGCAAATTATTTGGAGTTGTATTCTCCTCCTCCATCTAACCTGAGAGCTTTTATATATTTACCACTCAGTTTTTTAGCTTCTGCTTTGAATTCCTTGAATTTTGCAAAAGTTTCAGATTTGTGTCTGAGAAAATAGATCCAGATTTTCCTGCTAAAGTCATCAATAAACATTAGGAAATAAAAGCTACCACTTATGGACTCTGTTTGCATTGGTCCACATAGGTCAGTGTGAACAAGTTCGAGATGTTGTTTGTCTTGATTGGAGGACTGTGGAAAACTAGTTCTCTTATGTTTTCCAAGTATGCAAGACTCACATGGGGAATTTTGTTCTTTGAAGATAGGAAGACCTTTGACCATGGAGTGCTTCTGAAGAAGACTTAGACTCTGAAAGGGTAGATGTCAAAATATTGTATGCCAAACCATAGTTTCATTGGGGGTGGATGCACTTTGTGCATATGGTTGGTTCAGATTTGCAGTTCTGAGGGTAAGGGGAAACATCCTATTCCGAGTCATGTGGATTTCATAAATCAATTTTCTGTTTGGGGTTTTGTCATATATCCTGCAAGATGCTCCCTCAAAGAGTACCTTCTAGCCATGTTCAATGAGCTATCCTACACTTAGCCGATTATGTTTCAGATCTAGAACATGATAAACATTGTTTATGTTTTTCTTTACATTCTGTTTAGTAAGAATAGGTACAGTTCCTTTTCCTTGAACTTTGACTAAGGAATCATTTCCAAGTGTAATATCAGATGAGATTGAAGAATCAATGCATGAAAGTAAATCTTTGTTACCTGTTATGTGATTGCTTCATCCACTATCCAACAACCAGAGATCTTTAGGTTGTTCTTCAGTCTTGTGGCATGAGAGAAACATACCTCCTGAGGTTTCTCCCATATGATTTGACACATGTGCTCTGCCTCAGAGATGATCTACTTGTTTCTTCTTGCATTCAGATTCATAGTGCCAATACTTTTTGCAGTAATAGAATTGTATGCTTGATTTGTCATTTGATCTTTTCCCTCTGCCTCTTTGAGGCTGGAAATTCTGATTTTGGTGCTGTTGTCTGTGACCTTGGAAATTTTGATTCTGGTTTTGTTATTTATTACCTCCACTTGAGTGTGGGTTACTTGTAATGTTCCCTCGTCCCTGGTGACCTATGCCTCTTCCTCTGCCTCCCCCTCTGCTGAAGGAGAATTGAGTTTTGAAGGCATTGGCAATTGACTCATCTGTGAGATGCAGTCTGGTCTCATGTGTCACTAGGGAACTGATTAGTTCATCTGTTGAGAAACGTGATAGATCCTTGGATTCAAGGATTGCTGTTACAACCATTTTGAATTTCTTTGGAAAACTTCTGAGGACTTTCTCAACAATACGTTGATCAGTGATGGCTTCACCAGTCAATCTGATCTGGTTCACGATTCCCATGACTCTGGTCATAAATTGATCCACATTTTCAGACTCTATCATTCTTAAAGTATTGAATTGCGTCCTCAAGGTCTGCAATTTGACTGTTTTAACCTTGTCATTTCCTTGGTAAGATGATTTAAGGATGTCCCAGGCCTGTTTTGAAGTGCCAACACCTGTGATTTTTGAAAAAATCGAGTCATCCACTGAATTTTGAATCCAGAATTTGGCTTTATTTTCTCTGTTCCTCTGAGTTGCCTGGGCATTTCTCTGTGGGTTTGTCATGGCGACAAGGTGTGCTGGATCTGGTTCCACATATCCAAGATCCACTGGATCCCAACACTCTTATGCTTTCAAGAACGATCTCATCCGAAGAGACCAAAACTCATAATTCTTTCCAAGATGAATCGGATCCTGAGTTGGTCCTAAATTGCTAGACGTTGCCATCTTTAAAGAATTTAGCCAAAAACAAAAAGAAAATGTTTGGAAATTTTGGATTTACCTGTCTCCTGTGCGTGAAGAAATTTGTTGCAGTGATTTCGGGACTTCACGATTCGAAATTTCATGAATCACGACTTCGGCCTTTCGTCCTTTGGGGACCTTCAAGTGCTTGAGTCCCCAACTCCTGATCGCCGATACGTCGAAATATCCTAGCGCCTTTCCTTCTCGAACGCCTTTTCGCGATTTCGTGTTTTGGGACTTCGCGATGTGAAGTGGCCCGGTCCTCTATCTACAAGATCCCTGGTATGTCGAAACGCCGAAAATATCCCGGCTCTTATTCTTCCAGACGCTTTTCGGGGTTTCGCGATTCGGGACTTCGAGAGTTTGGCTGCAACAATCCTGGGTCCTTCAGACTCCCGGTGTGCGAAATGCCAAAATATTCTTTGCTCGTTCAATCAACGGTACAGATCTTCCCTGAATGGACGGTCCTCATTTAATCACGACTTCGCGATTTTAGTATTTCGAAGTTGGAACTTCTTGTCTCGTGACTCCTGTGTCCTTGATCTCCCAGTGCTCAAGTTCCTGGTAGATATAGATCTTCGACACTTGTCCTCCAAGATGGATGACTCAAGATCCTTTCGGGACTTCGTGGGTCAAGAATCCTGAATTCTTGCCCTTTTCTTTCCCGGTGACCAAAGTATCGATAGCTCCCCACGACCGCAGTCTATCTTTCGAAACTTCTAGGTTTCGAACGCTGAAATACCTCGATTCCTCGTCTTCAGAATTCCCAAAATGCCGAACCCCGGTATGCCAAAACCCTGAATCTGACTTCGTGACCCGACATTATTCCTCCTGTGCTTTTGGAAATTCACGTTTTGGAATTTCGCGAATCTCGTGGCTCAAATTCCTGCCCTCTCATACTCTCGGTATCCGAAATACCAAAGTACCGACTTCCGAGATGTCAAAACTCTAATCCTACGGGAGATCAACGACTGTGAGCCTCCCCTGATCCGATGACTCAGATCCTTTCGGGATTTCGAGAATCAGGAGTTTGCTATGCAGCGACTCCTCGATCCTTTGACGCTCTGGCTCCCGAACACCGAAATGCCGAAATTCGACCGTGATTCCAAAATTTTGTGACTTGGCTGTTCTTCTGTGCACTCCAGAGGACTAAACCTAGTGCACTTTCTCACGGATCCAACCGCTGTCGGTCCTCTGCGCCAAATCTGATGGCTTAAAATCTTTCGCCTTTTCTGCGCTCTCCTCATCCTTGCTGCAGTCGATTTGCACCTAAGATTTGTTCGCAGGACTGATCTTGCAGCTGTAGATGCCGTTCTTGGCTGCTGAAGCGTGTTCTTTGTTGTTCTTGCAAAGAGTTTCTCATGAAGAAAGAAATTTGTGAATCTTTCACGAATTCTTTAAATCTTTCACGAGTTTGTGAGAATTTCCCAAATTCTTTAAACGTTTCTGCCTCCTCTTGCAGTCTTTTGTGAATCTTTGACGTGATCTTTAAATTTTTCACGATTCTTTATTATTTCTCCCTTCTTCAGTTTATGCTCCTTCAACTTTCGAGCGTACTGCGCTCTGCTACCTTGTGTGTGCTTTCTGCTATGATCTTTTGAGCAGAATGCAGACAACATCTTTCTCTCCAGACTTTGTGAAGTATCTCACGTCCTATGCTCTCGTGAATAGTGAAAGATTTGCATTGTAGAGGATTGTGCTGCTCTCTAGGCTGTGTGGAGAGGCTTACTGCTGAAGCTCTGATACCATGATAAAATGTGAAGCAATAAATGCAAAGAGAAAGAGCAGAGTAGAAAACTGTATTCAATATATTAAGAATGTAAGAAGAAAGTACAATGAAAAGAGTACTATGAGAAGAGTAGTTAGCAAAGGGAAAATAGCTGAGCTAAATAGGCTCAAGAAAATCAAGAAATGAAAAGTACAGCTGGCCAGGACAGCTGGCAGTGTATAGTCAGCCTATTGAGGTTACATTATATTTAATAGCATGTTGATTTAGGCTATTGGTGTAGGGCGGATTTCTCAATGCATGTCTGTTTCCAACCATGATGTTATGGGAGGAGGGAGAAAAAATCCCTCTCCATGTCATTTCCATTGCAGTGGTTTCAGCCAGAGGCACTCAGGGTTCAGAAACAAATTTTCTCTCAACCATTAAAAAAACACAATTTTAAACCAAAATCTCATGACTAGAAATATCTAATTTCAAAATGTATAATAATCATGATTTTAATAAATACCAACAGAACATCAAAAAGAATAATTTTAAACTAGACTTCCATGATAGGAAATATCCAAACTCAAAATGTCAAAAATATAGTTTGATAAGTAGAAGTGTAAGGAAATAAAAACAGTGCATACATGCCATGGAAACATTTTTTCTATATCAATTGAGCAACTAAGATGCAACGGCTTATCTTTTGTGTGTATATATTCTCAAACAACACATCATGCCAATTCTTGGACTTGATTATGCATTATAATTTGTGAACTATGCTTTGGTAAAACTGTTGGTAGTAAATACTTTCCTTTCCATAACACAATATATTTCCCTTTGTTCTCAATTTCCATGTCATTATTGAAATTTGCAAGGCATTTTTTACGAAATTTTTTGAGGCAGTTGTGAAACTCTATAAAATAATCTAATACTCGAAGAGCTAGTTCCATGCCTTCTCCCCCGGAGAAATAACCCACATCCAAAAAGATCTTTTTGTTGTTATTTCTCCATATCTTTGCAACTCCATTGTAATTTTTTAATTACATTGTCTTATTTGGGTAGATGCACTCCTCGAAATAGTAATTCCAACTTCTTCTACCAAGTATTTGTATGCTTCAAGTGGATTTAATTGAAGGAAGGCATGATAACAGAACAACTCTTGGGCATGGTTTCTCTTAAATATTTGTACATCATACAGGAAAGTGTTTCCACAAGACCCCTTGACTACATCTTTATCATGTGATGTTACGAAGATTAGACCACGAGTTTCCACCGCATCTAATATCCAATACACTTTTTATTTTCTCCATGTCATCCACATCATCGAAAACAATAAAACATTTTAATCCTTTTACACTCTTTTCTAACATAGTCTTACCATCATTGGTATTCAAAATGTTCCTATTGTTTCCCAGTTAATCACGATGGATCCACCATTGCAAAGATGCTAAAGGGATTGTTCTCTGAGGTTAAAAATTGGTTGCTATTAATCAATTACCCCACTAGAATCACTCGTTTACATCTTAGTCTTTCTAAGAAGCATGTTGCATTAAATATGGAACATAAATGAGCAGTAATAGGTTGATCCGGATTTATGTAGGAACACAATGAAATACAAAAATACACATAAACACAGAGATGCAGTGGAAATAAGACTGCATTTCATTAGTAACAAATGACTGAAATATGCTTACAGACATAATGGAAATAAACTAGCTAGGGCGCTGGTAGCTTATCTCTTAGAAGAGATGTGGCGGCTACTGGCCTATGAACTGTTTTACAATGAGGCTTGAAGGCCTATTATTATTGAGAAACAATGGAAAACCCTAAACATCCAAAGACCTAACCCTAGGAGATGAAACGCCAATACTATGGGCCCCGTTTGGGTAAGTTGGTACATCAACTTCTCGGGGATGTAACTTTGGCATACAATCTCCGTTTGACACGTTCTATACCTCGTTAGAAAGATCTATCCGAGGACTACAAGTTTTTGGTGAGAAACATGATCTATGATCCATGGTGCTCCCCATTTTCCCAAAAAACATTGTTTAAGGCCTCAGAACGGCTTCGGAAGTTTAGGACCCGAAAAAACTGCTAAAAATAATAAACTGTGCGGAAACTGAAAAACTGAAAGAAGCAATGGTGGGGGTCCAAGTGGAATAGGCGGGTGGTCACCAATATCCACTTGGATCATTCCTCCCCCCTTAGGAAGCAATGGTCCCCATTGCGTTGAGTTCCTCCATGAGATGAGGAAACATCTGCTGAACTTGGTCCCTAGTGAGCCATTTGCCTTGGTGAAGGAGTTGGCCTACTTTGACAACTCGATATAGCAGTATCCTTTGTTTTCGGGTGTGCTTGATCTGTGTATCCATGATATGATCATTTCTGGCTTGTTCCATGCAGTCTGGATTTAACTTTGTTGGTGTGAGTTGTTCTGCCATGTCGGATGTGTCTAGTAGAGGTGGAAAGTAGGGCCGAAGGCAATCCACATTGAACATTGGGTGCAGACCAAGGAATGGTGGAATGCTGAGCTCAAAGGAATTTTCCCCTACAACCTTGGTGAGGGTGTACGACCCATATCAGAGTGGACGAAGCTTGCGGTGGGGTCCAGTGAGGCGCTCATCCACACTTTGTCGCCCACCTGGAAGTTGTGTGGCACCCGATGTTGATCATGTCGCTGCTTGTACTTAGCATTGGCTTTGTCCAAGATGTCATGAACCTATTGGCGGATGTGTTGAATGTGCTCAATGAAGTTGTTTGCCTTATCCTCTTTAGACTGGACATGAGCTGAATCTTCCTGAGTAGCCACAAATGGCATGGCTATGTCAATGGGACATAGTGGCTGGAATCCTAAGCCCACTTGAAAGAGGTTGTGGCTGGTTGAGCTATGGAGAGCCTGGTTGTAGCTGTGTTGTACATAGGGGAGGCTCTCATCCCATGTGCGTGGATGCTTTGAATTGTACATGCGCAGAATGTGTATGATCATCCGGTTGACGACCTCTGTCTGGCCATCAGTTTGCGGATGGAAAACTGTGGACTTGGTGAGCTTGGTGTCCAACATCGACCAGAGGCTGGACCAAAATGTACTAAGGAACCTACTGTCCCAATCTAAGATGATAGATTGTGGGATCCCAAAGTGTACCCACACTCGTTCAAAGAAAAGTTTAGGAGTGGCTTCTGCTGTGATATTCTTCTTGCAGGCCATCATAATGGACATCTTCGAGAATCGGTTGACGACCACAAAAACACAGTCATTGCCATGCTTAGTATAAGGAAGGCCCGACATGTAATCCATAGAGATGGATTCCCAAGGTCGACTGGGGGTAGGAAGCAGAGTATAGAGGCCTTTCTTCTTGATGGTCGGTTTGGCAATGACGCAAGCAGTGTAGGACTTGATGTACTTCCCGACATCTTGTCGAAGGTTTGGCCAATAGAAATACTTTTGCAGTACTGCCACGATTTTCTCGACCCCAAAATGCCCAGCGACCCGACTGTAGTGCGCCTCCTAAATCATCTTGGCACGCTCGCTTGAAGGAACACAAAAGTGTCCCAGGTGACAAAGCAGGGCATCCTGGAGGTGAAAATTGGGAACTTTCTTACCCTCCAAGAGTGTATTGTATGTGTGGCCGAATTCTGGATCACTTGTGTAGAGAAGTGGCCAATCAGAAGTCTCGTGCCCACAAGAGTTGAGTACAGTGGTTAGCGCCATGATGGGTGGTCGATTGAGGCAGTCTGCAACATTATTGGTGCTACCTTTTTTGTACTTAATGTTCAGATGAAACTGTTGCAGGTATGTGGACCACTTCTGATGGCGATCGTTCTGCAACTTCCCTTGTGTCTGTATGAACTGCAGGGGTCGGTGGTCT
>ML836674.1:32010-42205 GCA_009831015.1 Picea engelmannii | reverse complement strand
ATCTTCTTGAACTAAAACCATGCCTATAGTTGACTCTGCGGCAGCCAGATATAATAGGAAATCCTTGTTATAGTTTGGTGGCCGTAGCAGAGGTGCGGTTGTAAGGGCGTGTTTCAATGCATCGAAAGAGTGCTGAGCGGCCTCGTCCCAGAGAAAAGGAACTTCTTTCTTCAGTAAACGCATGAATCCCTTGGTGATTTCAGCATAGTTGGCGATGAAGCGTCGTAAGAAGTTCGCCTTACCTTGAAGACTCTGAAGTTGTAAAATTGTGCGTGGGGGGGGCAACTGAACTATTGCCTCCACCTTAAGAGTATCCACCATGATCCCCGTGGTTGAAACGATGAAACCTAACAAACGTCCTGACGTGATGCAAATGCTGCACTTGTTGGGATTCAAGCGAATCCAGAAGTAGCGACAGCGCTCAAAGATTAGTCGGAGGTGCGTAGGATGATCCTTTCGCTTGCGAGAGCGTGATGCTAAATCATCTAGATATGCCTCGACTATATGTTTGAGGTCATGAAACGCAAAAGACATGGCCCGCTGGAAAGTGGCTCCAACATTCTTGAGACCAAAAGGCATTTTTCGATAGGCGAATGTACCCCACGGACAAATGAATGCCGTTTTGTGTTGCTCCTCAGGTTTAATTTGGATCTGGTTATAGCCCGAGAAACCATCCATGAATGAAAAGGCTTCACAACCGGTGCATTCATCAATGATCTGATCGATGAATGGGGTTGGATAATTATCTTTTGGACATGCCTTATTCAAATCACAGAAATTGGTACAGACACGAATCGTGCCTTGTTTCTTATCGACTGGCACGGGATTTGACACCCATTGAGTCAAGTGGATAGGGTATATGAACCCTGCCTTAAGCAATTTCTCAACCTCAGCTTTGATGGCTACTGCTTTCCTAGGATTAACTGGACAAAGTTTCTGTCGAACAGACTTAGCGTTTGGATACGTAGTGATCTCATGTTCAACTATTTTCGGATCGATGCCTGGCATTTCCTCATAAGACCAGGCAAAAACATCGCGGAATTCTTTAAAAAGATCCGTGTAAATCTGAATCTCTTCAGGGGAGAAATCTTCTCCAACGAAGACATTCTCCACGACGCCAGGGGTTCGAGAGATATTGATAAGTATCGTTGCAGCGATGGTCGCCATATTTCCCTCAGCGTAAATGTCCTGAGTAGCTAAGAGGCTAATGGGACATGGCTAATCTCCTGTCATGGTGACAGTGAATTCTCTGGACTCGATTCGGTGTAACTCTGGGAGGAAATATGATCTGTGATGAAGATCTTCCCAGGGCTTGTCCGGACCAGTCATTGCTTCGATTATAGCTTCGTCCGAAGGCAAGACTAAATCTAACGAATCAGTGTTGGCAAGAGAATCCTGAGCCCAGATAGGCTCAAAGAGTGGATCCAACTCTTGTGCGGGAATCGGATCCGGAGTTACTGAAGCTTGTTGAACTAAAGAGTACGCTACTTCAGCGGCCGACAAGGGCGAAGACATGCCCGCATGCCCCATCGCATCCATCGTGTCTGATGGGGAAGGAAGAATCCACAGATCATCAAAGTAAGTAGTGCGGAACGAAGAAACATGGAAAATATCATCCTTGTGGTGAGTCGATATAAACTTGACATCGCCTTGAGGAGGTGGGTAATCGAAAGTACCCATCAAAGATGGGCACAAACCAACTCCTATGTTGACGACACCGGCTTGAGGATTATCTACCAAAGGAACCGTGGATGCCCCCAAGGCTGGGTCAGGTCGAGAGAAGGACAACTGATCAATGGTCACTATCCGGCCTTCATGTGGAAACAATAAGACGCGGAAAATTGTAGCGACCACCGCTTGCATAGCATAAGTCCAGCTACGACCTAACAAGAGATTGTAATCAATGGGGGCATCGACTACCTCTACTTCGATGCACATGGTATTTCCCCCTAACTGCACTAGGAAAGAAGGAATGATGCCATGTGGTCAGAAAGAACGACCGTCGAACGTAGTAAGGAGAGTAGGTGATGGAGACAACTCGGGCTGACCAATGGCTTTCCAGCATGCCAACGACATAACGCAAGTCGAAGCACCCTCGTCAACCACCGTGCGATAGATATTCCGTGTAAAATTTTTCGTGGGGTGAGCCACTACTATCTGAAACACGACGTGGTAAGGAAAACGAGGTTTCAAGTCAGTCGTATCCAACATGATGGTACCCGGGTTACAAGTCTCAGTAGAGCCTAAAGCATTCAACAAAGCTTTCCTCTGAGCAGGGCAACTTTGGAGGACCTCCAAAGTAGACATAGCACAAGGGGTTTGCGATAAATCTTCCACCACAGAGTAGTTCTGGGCGGCCCTTGAGTTTGGATTGTGAGAAGCCCTCTTAAACGCACCCTTTGGAATGCGCATCATTGTTTCACCCAACGTCTTCTCGATCTGTAGAGGAAGAGATGGGATCTTGGCTTCTTTGCCCTTATCAGAGGCACTTGGTTTGTTATAGTTGTGTGCTCTAGTCGCTATGAAAGCATCACTTTTGACCATGTATACGTTCGCGGAAGAAGGATTATTTGGAGGAGGGCAGTTTTCCTGGCTACCCCCTTCGCCGCTTGTAGAGGCTTGAGTTAAATTTTGCCCATGCTGGAAGGGATTAGTCAACAAAGCTTGTTGTTGCTATGTGACAAACTTCTGGGCCTCCGCAAGTCGAGGGCATAGATGAGTCGGGTGGTCTTCCGTACATAGGTTGCATGGATACCTCGCCCTCTTCTTTTCCGTGGTGCCCTCGCCAGCATTATCAGTTTGTTTTTTCTCCCCCTTACTCTTCTTGCATTGTTTTTTCTTCCCTTCAGGCTGCTGGTTTGCCTTTGGGTTCGTCATCTGCACGGAGTGTACTTCCGACGTTTGAGTAGGAGGAGCAGCCAAAGCAGTAGTCTGGCTGGCCACTGAGTGTTGTCTAGAAAACTGCTGCAATTGCTTATTCAATTGCTCAACGGGCTTAGTTTGTGCTGAACCCACGATACTGTCGGCATGTGGTCCGAATCTCTGTCTGGTTTTCTCTAGTATTGAATGTGGCACATCTGGTAAGATGCTGTATAACAAACCGGACTGAGAATAGATAAGCTCAAATTGTTGAGCCCTCATAATGGCGTCTTCTTCAGAGAAAACTCCAGACGTTGCGACGTCTTTGGACAACTGTGGGACCAAGGAATTAATGAACCATTCCAACAGGAATGCTGGTGGGACTGGTACTTTGATGAGACTCTTTCGGCGTCGCCACTCTCGAATATGATCCGAGATATGGTCCGCTGTCGTCTGCTCGAAATTGGCTAGCAATTCTGTGCCAGCGTCGTATCTTACAGGTAACTGGAAATGGTTAAGGAAGACCATTGCCAGTTCGCCAAAAGTAGAATATCATGAACGATCAAGCTCTATGTACCATTTTGCAGCACTCCCTATGAGAGTGCGTTGAAACAATCGCAACTGGACGGAGTCATCTTTCAGCGAATTGGATGAACACCAAAGATGAAAAGTGGTCACGTGATCACCTGGATCTTCGTTAGGCTTGGCTTCAAACTTGGGAATGTCCGAAGGCAACTTCGTTGGCATAGGAGGCCAACGTGGATCGTGACAGATAGGATCATTTAACAACCGTGTTAAATCTGGCAAGTGTAACATTGCCAAAAATGGTAGTTTAGGTTGTTGCTGATAGCTTGGATAAAAGGGTCCTGGAGTTTGACTGGCACCAGGTTGCCAGGAAAAGTTTGGCTGCTGGCCCGGATTCTGGTAGAAACCATGGCCCTGACCAGCGTAAGGGTTTTTCATCTGAGGAGACATCATGGGCTGATTCCCCATAAAGGACATCGGCTGTTGGGCATTCATTGTGTTCGAAGGAATCTGGGTAGGATTACCCCATGCCGGTTCGTTTGGGAGAGGCATGGCAGGCTGTCCGGGGTTCCATTGGCTATGGAAAGAATTACCCCAGAATGGAAATCCAGTGGAGGGAATGGATCCTTGTCCTGAGTTCCAAGGTCCTGGTATATGTGCCCCCGGCGCAGGAATAGTACCCTGTGCCGGCGTAGACTATCCAAATACGGGAGTGCCCCCAGATGGGAAAGCAGTGGGTGTGAACGTGTTGTTACCAAATGTCCCATTCCAAACAAATGGTGACAAACCTATCGGCTGAGTTTGCGCAGGTGGTCCTTGACTCCCGGCTCCAAGTGAACTTGTGTGTGCGGGCTGCCCGACGGTCTGCTGATGTAGACCATCGAGCGATGGGGACGAAGGAGGAATATGACCTCCAGCGTGAGGAAAAGCATTTAAAGGGACATGAATGCCCCCAAGTTGACCTTACAGAGGAGCGTTAGAGCTCCCTGCCCCCAGACCCAAAGTCTGTAAAGTGGAGTGAGTGAGTACTGGACTTGTTCCTGAACTAGGCATACCATATGAGAATGGAGCGCCTGTCGCACTAGAGGTGAATGGATTTGTGGCCACCACAATAGATGGGGTCGGTCCACTGTGCGACGAAGTTGTGGCCGGAGCCATGGTGGTCCGGACCGACGGCGGTAAGTTAGGAGATGCTTCTCCTATGGTAACAACAGTGATGGGAACGGAAGATATCCCAGAGGTAGTAGCAACGTTTGTTGCCATAGCTGTATGAGGCCCTGACAGGAATTCAGTAAATCAGACTGGTACGATCACTGGTGTATAAATGTCAGTGTCTTGGGCTTGAACCGATCCAAGGTTGGCAATTGGTTCCTCGGGGGGTTGTTCGGGCTCAAAAGCCCCAGTTGCTTCAAAGGACCCTTGATGGTCCAGCTTCCACCGCAATGGTGGCGGGGGTGGCTCCAGTATAACCGGCGGCAGGCCAAGAAGCCTTCGCGACTGGTGGAGCTCTGAATCCTCCACTGTGTGAGAAGATTCACGACACGCTAAGGTATTCTACACGAACAAACAGTAACACGCACTAAAATAAAGCCCCTAGAAGATAAATCAAGCAAGCACTAAACTAGTAGGAAGAACAGTTACAACAACCAACACTAGAGTACCTTACTGGTGCAAGTGCAACTCGAATATGGAAGCACCCTTCGGGTCTACTCTGCAAAGCATTGGTCTGAAGTCCGTCTTAGGTACCGCGGTATACCCCCGCAGTCACCTGTGTATGTTCCTAGAAAAGATTGGCAACTAGTTTGCCAGCACGTGAACAACTATCAGGCGGGTACAGTCGGCAGTCGGGTAGACCACAATGAGAAGGGTATCAAGCCCGAAACCTATCAAGGGTATCGAGAGCAAGTGTTCCGGAAGATGACTGAGGACCTCGAACGGATTCGAGACCCACGAAGCTCCGTGGCAAATGCTAACGACGGAATCCCTTAATAGATCCTCTATATGTGTTCTCCACAACGCTCGGTCCAGCTTTGGAGGGGTTATCTCTGCTACCTTTCCTTACGCGACCTCGTGTTTAGCCCCTGTGTTAGAGGGGGGTCCTGAATAACTTTCCGTAACTGGACTTCTACACTCCCTATTGACAGACTCCAATGTTTGGTTTGGGTGGCCTTGGAGAATTTACTCTCCAACCTATTCCAAGGCCCTATTCTTAAGCTAGTGTATGCACCCTACAAACAAAAAAGTCTACTTGATTTTATTTAGCGTTGCTTTTAATGGGATTTTTAAATCTCAAGGTGCGGAGGTGAAACTGATGGTGTGTAAAAAGACTCAAAGAAAAAATGAACAAAAATGCTTGGAAACAAAAACTTTTTCTAAAATGCAAAACCAACAAATTTTCAATGAAAGACTTCTTTTCTTTTTCAAATTTACTAAGATTTCATGCAGTAAATACGAAGGACTTTGACTCAGATCTGCGAGCTACTTATACTTGACATGCACTGCAAAAACTTATGCAAAAAGACTTCTTTCCTAGCTACTGATGCAACAACACAATCCTCAAATCAAGAAGAAAATGATACAAGAAATTGTTTTTTATTTCGTTGTAAGATAACACAACAAGGAAAAATATTGACAAGAATAAAACCAAGAGAATGAAAAAGAAAACTCTGGCTTAGAGCGCAGATCGCAAACATAATCAGAGCACAAAAAATGCAATCTCAACAGCACCAATTCTAACACTTTCCTAAAAACCATAAAACAAATATTTTTTCTCTTTTTCTTTTCTATCAAAACATCAACTAACAACACAAGCTAAGGATAAGATACCCTAGCCTGCTGACTGTGTCCCCCCAGACTCCAAACCCTGAAAGGAGCACTTCTCACCACAGGAGGGGATGACTGCCCCACCCAGGCTGAAAAGCAACCATACAGACCCGTGACTGTCACCAAGACAGCACGCGGTCAACCGCGTGCTAAGCTATAATAGACCGCGGGTATCCGTGCGCAAAACTAAAGCAGCCCGCAGGTATATATAAAATCTGAGAAAAAATCAAACACAGGCAGCCCAGACCTGAAAAAGGCCCCTGGTATTGAAAACCAGGGTCTCTGAAAGGTTTGGGTGCTGGTACTTCAACAGAAAAAAGAAAATTTGCAAACAAGAAAACAAATGCAAAGAGCAACTCACACACTAAGGTAGACTGAAAGCAAGAAAACAAACCAACAGAACCCAGACAGGATCCAAAAATCCCCCTGAGAAGGTAAACTTCTGACAGAGGAAGAGGGGACTGCCTCTTAAGCTTCCTGGACTCTACACGCTACTGAAACCTCTGCAGCAAGCGGATAACCACGAGCTGTAGAAGGTTAGGGCGCGGGTTACCCGCGGGCAGGGCTTCTGCAGGCCGCGGGTACCTCTGTGTGTCCCGAGAATGAATGTCAAGCGTCAGTCAAGGAAAACTGGTATTGATAACCAGGTTCCCTACTAGCATTGACCTAACAGACAACAAAATAAACAAAGAAACAGAAAATGAACTTCTTTAAACTACCCAAAAGATCTTTAACCAAATCCGGAAACCCTAAGAGTAAAATATCCCCAGTGGAGTCGCCAATTATGTTGTGGGGTATTCTACCCTACGGTCTAGCAAGCTAGGGTTTTAAACTTGCATGCAGATCATGACCCTTCATAAGCTACTTTTAACCTTCTACCCGAATCTGAAACCCCTTTTTCACATGCACCCAAGGGAAGAACCAACTGACCTTTTTCTCGACGGTTGGTGTAGGTCCTTCGCTGAGCTTTATCTCCTTGCTGTTGCTGCTCCTTCCACAAAGCGATCAATGATTTCTGAGGCCGGCCACCGTTCCACGATCCTGATCCTGGGCTCCTCCTCTTCTTTGTCCTCCAACTGCTGTGCTTGAACTTCTCCTAAAGCTTGAGGAAAGGCTAAAGGGTTGGGACAATAATGGACTTGGCAATTTTGGCAGAGTTTCTTTGCTATGATTTTTCCCCTTTTGAATAGTACCCCTACCCCTCCTTTTATAGGCTAGAAGGAGCTAGGGTTTTAAGCGAACTCTCGGCCATGCATGGCTGGGAGTTCTAGTTAACTGACAAAAAGCTCTTCGTCCCGGCGAAAACTTTCCTGATTTTTTGCTTTGTTAGGTAAACACGGGCTGTAGTGGGTTAGCCCGCAGTCACCCGCGTGCAGTAGAAGGACAGAAAGCGGTCCACCGCACCCAGTGAGAGGTTAGGGCACGGGTTGCTTGATTTAAGTGGTTTTTTGAGTTTTTGTTCAGCATGGCTTTGGCTAGGAAGAGGCATGAGTAGACCTGATGCCAGGTAAGCAGGGATAGTGCAATTTAGGGTTATAACAAGCAGTGAAAAGGATTTTTAGATATATCAAAGGAACATAAGAATTTGGATTATGGTATCCAAAAGGAAAGGATCTATCAATTATTGCCCACACATATGCATATTGGGCAGGTTGCATTGATGACCAACAAATCACCAGTGGAGCAACGTTCTACTTGGGTGAGTGTTTAGTACCATGGTTAAGCAAGAAACAATCATCAATATCCTTATCTACAACCGAGGCAGAGTATATTGCAACAACAACATGTCGTACACAGGTTCTATGGATGAAACAAGCTCTGATAGATATGTAGGTTGAGTATGATGATCCCATTCTAATCTATTGTGATAATACAAGTGCCTTCAGTATCTCAAAGAACCCGGTGATGCACTCCAAAACGAATCACATTCCAATAAAGTATCACTTTTTACGGGAATAGGTTGCAGAGAAGAAAATCATAGTTGAATATGTTGGAAAAAAAGAACAAGTGGCAGACATATTTACAAAACCGCTTCCATGGGAAGCCTTTGAGTATCTTCTCCAGAGACTCGAAGTAATTTATACTCCAAAATGAATTCTTTTGAATGCTTATCTTATATGTCTTAGATTTACATGAGGAAGCACCATAAATAGGATAGTTCATGTTGGGAGATCAGTTTCAGGAAGAGTTCAGTCAGGGGGAGTATCCCCAAGTACAGTTCAGTTAGGGGGAGTAGCCCCAGATGGAAAGATACCTTTGCCATTGATGACAAAGGGGGAGAGATTTATCAGATGAAGGATATAAATGCTTGGAGAGAGAGCACAGAGGCATGTAGACAGGGGGAGCAGCCCCAAATGGAGATACCCTTTGCCATTGATGTCAAAGGGGGAGAGATAAAAACATTTATGAGGAGTATAAGGATGAATGTTATCATGACTAAGTGTTTCCATAAATGTTGGTGTTTCCATCAATGACAAAGGGGGAGATTGTTAGACAATTGGCTTAGGTTGATGGACAAATGGTATGTATTTTTGGTTGGCATTGATGTCAACAATTGAAGAGTGATATTGTATATTGATTTCAACCCTTAGTAATTGATGTCAACCCTTGGAGAAAGTTCGGTAGCGAATTCTAGTAGCACAAAGGTTTGGGTAGTGGACCCAAGTTTGTTTGATGTATAATGGCATGAGTTTTAATCTATTTGAAGGTAAGAATATTCTATATGGATATTACATGTCATTCCATTTCTAGTGGTATGCAGAACATCACATAACGCCTCGTGGTTAAAGAGTTATGGCCATGTGAAATTGGAGAACCTAGGTTTGGGTAATGGACCCACGTTTGTTTCATGGATAATGGTACGAGTTTTGATATATTTGCAGAAAGGACTATT
Organism: Picea engelmannii; assembly: GCA_009831015.1. Classification (NCBI taxonomy): domain Eukaryota; kingdom Viridiplantae; phylum Streptophyta; class Pinopsida; order Pinales; family Pinaceae; genus Picea; species Picea engelmannii. The sequence continues at coordinate 33,105 of ML836674.1, read as the reverse complement.
CTATATGGATAGTACATGTCATGTCATTTCTAGTGGTATGTACAACGTCACATAACTTTTCACGGTTAGAGAGTTATGTCCATGTGAAGTTGGAGAACCCTCATGAGTCATATAGAAGCCCCAAAAAGTCAAAGTAGTCAAAGTTTTTGCAAAGAAGAAATTATTTAAATAATAAAGTGAAGTGATGAGTGTACTGTAAATCAAAGTGGATACAAAATAAATTATTTAAATAATAAATTTAGTGGAGAAATTACTAAGTAGACAAGTGGTTAGAAGTGGGTTAACCCTAAAATAAGGAAAGTGGGTTAAGATAGTTAAAAGGTAACCCCTTGAGGAAGCTACATGAAAGTATAAATAAGAGGCAAAGCTCTCTCATTTTAATTACACTTGATCATATTGAATATCTAAAGGTGACTGAGGTAACCAAAGGATATCTAAGCTGAATTTCATATGGAAGGTGAAGTAAAGAAGGCCAAAATTCAAGGGAGGATAAATTCTTTTGATGATGCTTTCTAAGGTATGTTATTTATAGGTCATCTCACCATTTTCGCAATAATTTTTTTTCTAGAATGATTCAAACTATGAAATTGGGAGGCCATTGAGGAAACATATCCAAGTAGCTGTGATACAATTTTCATCTTGTGGTTCATTGTATTTTTGAAGTTACACGCCGTGGAAAATAGGGTTTGTGGCTAGTCCTGAAACTAGTCTAAAACATGTATTTCGGGTAAAAACATCATAAATGATTCATAACATATCCAAGTTCAGTAATACCAAATGTGTTGGTTAGAGTAAATTCTGTAGTATTCTGTGTACAATTTTCAAATCCATAAAACAAATATTCCATGTGGGGTACACTCTACAAGTTTGCTCTCTAGAATAATCCAGAATTCAACAAGGTATTCCATTTTTGCTATAACTCCTTGTCTGAGAGGTTCCAAGTAGTGAAACTTGGAGGAATTGCATAAAACACACTGAATAATATTGTGTACTATTTTCATATCTTTATTCATTACAGGTACATAGTTATGATTATTTCAAGTTAGGGTTGTTGACTAATCCAAAACTAGTCATGTGAGACTAAAGTAAAGTTAA
>ML836674.1:0-21272 GCA_009831015.1 Picea engelmannii | reverse complement strand
GTGAATTTCATGATCATGATTTCGAGTGGGTGGAAGACCTTTGGGAATATCTTCAAATACTTTGGAATGCTTATCAATGATCCTTTGGAGATCTTGAGGAATAGATGGATTAGATGTTTTAACATCTAGTGAGCATAGTTGTGAAATAATGCCTTGATTCCCCTTTTTCAATAATTTTGTCATGTCGTTAGAGCTTATCACCTTCCCGGGTTTCCCTGTTATACCTCTTAACTCAATTTATTTTCCTTCCAATGAAAATTTCATGAAAAGTTCTTGAAAATTAAAAGCCACTGTTCCTAATGATTGTAACCATTCGATTCCTAGTACAACATCTGCACCACCCATGGGTATAGCAATCATTGGACTATTCATTACATATTCCCCCATAGTAAGATTGATCTTGTTGCATTGTCCTGAGCAATTGATAGTTCCTCCATCTGCAATCATTACTTGAAACTCTGGCGCCAGATATACAAAGCAATTGAGATCTTTGGCTAATTTATAGTGAATGAAATTATTAGTACTGCCATAATCAATTAGGACTATTACCTTTTTCTTTTTGATGTATCCTTCAATCTTGAGGGTTTGAGGAGTGTTAATTCCAGCCAATGCATTACACGATATCGTGGGAGTCAACTCTTCAGACGAAACTGCTTCTACATTTTCATCTTGAGAGGTTCTTGTTCTTGTTCTTCTTCCTCTTCACAATCTATGTAGAATAATTTCTTCTCACCACACTTATGTCCCTTACTCTACTTGCTGTCACAATTAAAGAATAAACCTTTTTCTTTTCTTTCCTCCAATTGTTGAGGTGTCAACCTTGTAGGTTGAGGTGTTTTAGAATAAGGAGCATTGTTCTTTCTATAGATGTTAGGATTGGTCCTTCTATAGCCATAGCCATATTTTTACTTTCAACATTTCTTGCCACCTTAAATGCATTCTCCAATGATTTGGGTTCCCAAAGGAGAACCTCATGTTGATTGTTATCCTTTAAATTTCCTATGAATACATCAATCAAGTTCTCATCTGGAATATCGGTTATCTTTATATTCAATCTTTGGAAGTTCTCAATGTGCTCGATAACTGAACCCTTTGCTTGAGATTTATCAATTGGCTAAAGAAGGTATTGCTCCTTGTATCCTCATAGTGTGATATCATTTCTTCTGTGAAAATCATCCAAGTGATGAGTGATTTGCGAGAACAAAGCCATCAATACCATACAAATTGATTAGGTTCTAAATATAAAGAAGCAATTCGTACCTTTTGTGTATGTGGCACATTATGGAGATCAAAGAATTGCTCCATCTGAAGTATCCATGTGATTGGGTCCTTGCCATCAAACTTCCTCATATCAATCTTAGGAATGTGGTTGGTCTTCAAACCAAAGTTGGAGTTTCTCCATTCTTGATTCACCTTCCTTGTGTCTTCATCATGAATTTCATGGGACGCATTTTCACTTTCAGGTGTCTTCTCTGTTACAAAATTTTTCAATACTTCCATGATCTCCCCTTTTAAACCATCCATCTTAGTATCCAACTTAGCTTCCATTGAACCCATCATCTCTTGTAGTTCATCTTTTGTTACTATATTCTTTTATAAATCATTTATGTCCCTACGCATTTCTTCACCTTCATCAAGAGTCTAAGTAGGATTTTCTGGAGGCTTAGTTGGTGTAGAAGTTCCCTTTTTGGGTGGCATGTTGGCCAAGTATCACTTTTGAACCTTGATTTTGAGGTGGTTATGATAGACAATATTTCTTCTATTGTATCTCCCAAGTTTCGGCCCTTCTGGGCATGAAACTTTTTTTTATGTAGTTCTCTGATATTTCTTCTCTGCAATGCCGTAGGTCTGATCAAAATTGGATGTGCCAAGTGGAATTTATGGTAACTTCCCCACAACTTGTCGATTTTTGTCCTTTCTAGGAGATCTCACTTGTATAACATGCCTTGCCAAAAATAATTGATATAAAATTTTGAAACTCGCACCAAAAATACTAAAGTCTGTCCAAAATCCAATGAAACCATTCCCACTCAATTTGGATACTCTAGGAAGCAATTATGATTGTTTTACCTAGAACAACTTCTTGAGACTAGTCAATAGGACTAGTCAGATACCCTATCTTACACAAGGTGTATCTACAAATTTAAGATCACCCAGAAGCTAAAATTTTTACCACAGATACCTTTCTAATTTCTATAAATAACCTAGATATTTCAGTGTCTGAAACGTTACAAAAAATTTTTTATAGTGAAAATTCCGCAATGACTCAGTTCGGGATGATTCCAGAACCCTATCTTGTACAGGATGTATCTCCAAAAGTGTAAGGCCTAAGGAGATGAATTTTGAACCCAACGTACCTTGATCCGTATACTAAATATCCTCCAAGATATTCCTTCTGAAACATTGTATAAAAAAAGTTATAGCGAAAATTCCAAGGTGTCTCAGATGTAGTAGCGAAACCCCAAGACCTTGAGCTCTGATTCCATATGTTAAGAACCAAACATCAATATGGCATAGAAAAACCTCAGGAAAAGTACTCAACACCTTGAAAAAGAGACAATTTTAGATAATAAGCCTCTTCGAGGGGGCAACCTCCTTTTAACCCACTTAAATGTTCAAGTACAAGATGATTCAAAATGAAAATGTCTCCTTGGTATATATAGGAGACTAGGAGGTATAATTACAACTAATGGCCTAAAGACGACATAAATAAAATGACATTACTAATGTAATATGCCCCAACTAAGGGGTAATAAGCCAATATTAGGGCTCAACACACCACATCGCAACCTTCCCATGTAAATGGTAGGTGGAAATCCTGGCTTCCAGGTTTGATGAATAGTTATGAAATTGAAATTATCTCCTAAGCCCAAGAAAGCATGCTTCGACGTCATCTTCCCTTTCTCTTTCACCGTCAAAGGAAGGTGGCTTGAGCTTCCTTAGCTCTCCTTGCAAACTATCTACCTCTTGTTTCCTTCTTTATTGTCTGATAGGGGACACCTCTGGACTACTTATGGGATCATTCGATGCATCAAAATTTCTTCTTGAGTAAGGAGGTGAGTGGTGTCCACGAGCTATGCTAGCACTTCTGGAATAACCAGCTCTTCCATGAGCATATCTTCTTTCATGACACTTTCCTCCTTCCTCTTGTCTTTAGTTTGATCCCTTATTTGTTTGTCTCTGTAACTGATTTAAGCTCTGCAACACTCAAGCATTTATCTAACTTTTCTCTCTCATCAGTCTCTCGTTGTCTACTTTGTAGATTTGCACTTCCATCTTCAAGCTTCTTACCATTTCTATTAATGTTTTTTTCTCTCCTTTTTCCTTCCGTCCATTGGAATCTGTCTCTACATTACTGACTCTGGTATTTTGGCCTTCGACCTCCTTATCATGACTGGAGGCTTCCTCGCCTTCTTCCATTTCCTCAATACGCATCCTGAGCTAACGTGCTTAAGACCCTTAATTATGCAAAATGTGCACGCAACCATTTTGTTAGAATTGCGCATATTATAAAAAAAAATTCCAAACCATTCTACAGGTCTCCTCTTTTGTTCATGGAGATCATATCCCCATTCTCTAAAAATAACAGTGTCCTGTTATCCTTGGCTAACACAAAATTTCATCCTACACAGGCGTTTCCTTCAAACCACTTCCCAGGTGACCACGATTAGAAACCGTGGCTAAATCCTTTCTTAGAAATTTTCTGTCTCGAAGACAACCAATTCTTCCCTTAGCCATCCTTTCTCATCTCTCAATTTGCATATGACCATGGCCATGACCCTGTGCTTAACTGCAAAATCGCTTGTCTAGAGCTTCAGGACTTTCAACTAGGACCAGATCAATGATCCTCATCCTCTTTCAGAATCAACGATCGAGGTACACTCTAGGACTCCGTGCTTTAGGAATCTCAACATTCTTGCTTGCTTCCTCCCAAAATGATTTTACCTAGAATTCATGATCTGTTGACGGGTGTCCTCCCACAAATCAATGGTTGTGCATCACTTTGGATCTTCGGGCTTCAAAAGTTTCAAACTTTCCTCCGGTACTTTCTTCTAGAGTTCTTTCACCCGAAGTCGACAATTTGTCGATGCGTGTCTCTCATAGATCAACGCATGTGAATCGCTTCGGCTCTTTAGGCTTCGGAAGTTTCAAACTCTATCCCTTCACTTTGTCCCAGAGTGCCGATCCTCTAAACTGCTGCAAGATCTACTACCATGTGTCTTCTAGGATCAACGATTGATATGTACTCTTGCCTTCGAGCCTTTGGGAGTTTTCAACCGCAGCGCATCCTAACACATATTACCCCTCTGGAGTGTCCAGTCTCTGGACTGCATGATCTAACGCCATGTGGTGAAATACTGGAAGCGGACACGTGGCCCAATTAGGTGGGTGACACGTGTCACGTTCTAATCAACCTTTCAATACTTCAAATGTTTAAAAATCACTGACACGTGGAACACATCCCATGTGCCCACTTCATCCCAGGTGATTTCCAGAAGCCACGTCACTTTAGAATTATGGGGTCCACATCACCTCCAGATGATGTCATCGTGCCTCACCACTTCGACTCTTCAGGCTTCGAGACTTCATAATTTTCCTTACTAGCGCACTTCCAACTCTCCTGAACTCCGAATTCCCAAACTGGCCAATCTTTCGCCATGTGTCCTCTTGGATAGGATGACTAAGATTCACTTCGGGTCTTCACCCAGAGTCCACAGATTGCTGCAGATGCACGCCCTGTACGTGCTCCGCTCACAGGATCGTTCAATCAGTTCATGAGCCAAAGTGGCTCATCTGATTCTCACTAGAATCTTGGTTAGAGTCGATCCACAGGTCCTTATCTCTCCTCACGGTCTTCTGTGCTCAACCGTGAAATTACCTCGATTTGAAATTTTGGATTTCGGGATTCTCTGTTTCCGGATGTCAATATTTCTCTGTCCTCTTGAATCCCCAATATCTGACTTGCGGATTCGGAGCCTTTTTACCTTAGCCCCCATCTAGCTATGCTTCAGTCCAAGTGACTTGTACTCATAAGACCGCAGCCTTATCTCTTTCGGGATTTACTTATTCGAGGGTCAGACCTCTCAACCTCCTGATTCCCGATATGTCGACACATGAAATGCCGAAATGACTGTGGTCCCGACCTTCCCTTCCTTTCGCAATTTTGGGTTTTTGAATGCCGAAATGCATGGACCTCTTGTCCACGGGATCTTCGATCCTCCAAATCTCGATTCTCCCGATTCTCTGATGTGACGTCAACTAGGCCCACAACGGAACTTTCCACCTCTCATGATTTCCAGTGCCCGGACCTCCGAAATGGATAATCATGTGACACACGTCCTTCCACAAATGGACAGCTCAGATCAGATCTCGTCTTTTCGGGGTTTCTAATGTCAAGTGATCAAACTCACCTCCCCGAGATCCCCGATATCCCGAGTGCCGATATCCCGATGTGCCAATGCCTTTTGGGACTTCACTCCTCTGTTCACAAAAACTTAACCTCCACGTCCTTCCATTCAGATCCAATGGCTGACGGGTTCTCCTCTCAAGATCTGATGGTTTAGATCGCATCTTCTCCTGTGTGCTTCTCCCATGCTTCCTTCTAGACGTGATAACCCTTCAATAGTCCAGATTCATCTACAGTCTGATCGGACGGCTATTGTGCCTCCTCCTTTGAGCTTCCTTGCACATTCTCTTCCCAGACTAAGAAGAATTTCAATTTTCCAAAGGATTCAACCTTTGCCTTTTCTCTATGAGATCCCTAACCAGAATCCTCACCTACACGTGTGTGAATGATGTTCTTCCTGAGTTTCTTATCTAGAATCCTCAAAGGATTCTTCAAGTCATGCACCTCTGCAGAGTATTCACATGCACACAAAGGTTCTATCCGCCCTGAGCTTTCCTGTAGCTTCGACCCCCATGGAAAACTTGTCCTTCTGCCTTTCTCCTTCAAATGGAGAATTTAGATGCCCTCCTGGCTCTTTGTCTACTCAAGCAACCTATTGCTGAGTACTTCTGGGTATTCAGTAACCCTGTGTGTATGCTCAATGCCCACTTGGCAGAGCCTCACATAACTCCTCAGAGCTTCTATTTGAAACTGTGTATCTCCTACACAACCTTGCCTCCTGAGGTGTTTAACAACCTCACAGATCTTCCTCTGAGTTTATTGGCTTCAGTTTCTGTGCCGCAGCATGTCTTTGTCTAAACCCACAGAATTCAGAAGTGCAACCTCTATGCACAGCTATTAGAACCTGCAACATTCTGTCACACCCTCCTGGTGTGAAGCCTCCAAGACCTCTCAAGCCTGAAATCAAACCAATTCCTACAAATGCCAACTACATATACAACATACATTCACAGCATATAGAGAACACTCACAGACATTCACTTAACACATAGTCATGCAGGAAAAACTGCTATTTGTATTAAATATGGAAAATGCCTATTTATACAAGGTGTTCCTGAGCATGGCCTGTAACAAGGTCTCGGCTCCTTCTCTTCTGCTTTCTACTCGTAGATTCTCTCTTCTCTACTCTCTAGCTCTCACCACTTCTCCCCCTTCCAAAATGAGATACTAAATCTCTTTTTTTACCTGAGGGGCTCTTCAAGCTCTTCCCTCCAATCTACCTACCCTATTCAATTACATTGAATGGGCTGTCTAGTCCGTTATCTGGATCTAGATCTCAGCCTTACAAACATTAAAGGCCTACCTACTCTACAACCTGCACAAAGGCACGACTTCCTAGCTCAACAACTTAAACATTAAAGTACATTGAATTCAAATTTCAAACGAGGACTGAGCCTCTCTTCATCACACGATTCGAATTCGCTGACATGATTGGCTGGCTGTCATGAAGAGATGCTCCTGTATCATACTCCTCAGCTGCAAAATTCATGAGCTCCTGCTCATGAGCTTCCCATCTCAGCTGTGGAAATCCTCCTGGATCCCAAATCATCCTCTGGAGCTGTTCATCCACTCCATCTCCCTGTTGCTTTTGCTGCTTCTTCTGCGCTATTGTTGCTGCTTCCTTCTCTCTGCTCAACCTCTCGTTGCTGACAGTTTCTGCTGACTAGATCATTAGCTCTCTGATCATGTTGATCACTTCGTCCAACTACTCCAATGGCTGGCCTTGTTCATGCAGTCTCCTCAGCTGCAAAAATTTTCGGCACATGTGCAACTCACTATGATCTCCCATGCCTTCTTCATTAGCTTCCAACTTCACCTGTTGGATGTGCATGCCCCGCACTTTCACCCTTCTCTCCAGGGCTTCAAATTGTTCATACAGATCAGCCAAACTAATGCTGTCTTCTTCTTCTTCTTCTACCGCAAACTCCCATGTTGCAGTCCTTTCATCTTCCTTGCTAAATGTGTCGAGCCACTCCTCAGAATGCTCATTTTCTTTTTCTACTTCTTTTGCTGTTAGCTTCAGTGCTACAGCTTCCTCAGCTTCCTAGCTGAAAGCATTGAGACACTCCTCAGAATGCTCATTTTCCTCTCCTGCTTGGGCAGCTTCAAATATCTGCTCCAATCTTTCTTCCCTATCAGTCGCAACTGGCTGTTTTTCTGCTGTTGCTGTATCTGCAACCCAGATTTTTGCCTTCCCCTAGGCAAGTGGTAGGAATATATCAATTCCCCCAATCATTATAAGGCTCCTCAGATCGGCCTCTCGGATGGTGAAAGTTTTTAACTTGTCATCATCTTCATTCACATGGCTTAGTAAACCACATGGATCTTCCTTCTCTATCAGCTGTATCTGCTGATCCAAATCCACCTGTGAGCTCACCTACTCTGTCAGCTCCTCCGGCTGATTCCAATTCACTTCTGAGTTCATGAGACCCTCAGATAGTCTCATCTACTCATCCCTACCCATCTGGCAATATGGGATGCTTCTACTACCTTCTTGGCAGTCTTCAAGATCCCGCAGCAACCTCATATCATTACCCACCTGGAAACATGGGATTTCTTCTCTGCCCTCCTGGTAGTTCTTGAGATCTTCAGCTGATCCCATTTTATTCTCTTTATCGAGATCTCTCCCTGTCTCCGGTTCACATCTCTGAACCATTTCTCCAGGTCCATCGAGGTTTTCAGCATACCTCAACCATCCTCTTAACATCTTATGCTGCCTTTTAGCCATCAACTCCTTGATTGGCCATTTTACCTTTGTCTTCATGGGCCATTCATATACCCATATTGACTTGGGTTTTTGCTGCATCCGCAGTTCAAGATCTTCCATTCTTGCCCTGATGTCGACAAGTTCTTTCCCCCTTTCGACTGTGCTCAACAACTTCAGGTTTTTCCTTCCAGCATACCTATGACCTTCAGTAGCCATGGTGTTGTCTCTGTCTGCTCTCCTGGAAAACCTGCTGCTATCACTCTGCATCCCAAGTGTTTCCAGCCTCATCCTACAGTCCTGCTGACTATCTTCTTGATTGCTGCCTACCCGTAAACAATCGTCACGGAGTCTTTAGCGCTCTGTCTTTCCTTACTCCTTCTCATTTCACCTGAAATATACAAGTGAAGTCCTGCTCTGATACCAGTTGACACAGTGTATTAGAGTGCTCTTTATCTCTTATGCCTCCCTCGCCTGAAATATACAGACAAGAATCAGGCTCTGATACCACTTGACGCTATTTATCAGAGTGCTCATTATCTCTTATGCCTCCCTCGCCTGAAATATATAGACAAGAATCAGTCTCTGATACCACTTGACGCAGACGCACGCCCTGTACGTGCTCTGCTCACAGGATCATTCAATCAGTTCATGAGCCGAAGCGGCTCATCTGATTCTCACTGGAATCTTGGTTAAAATCGATCCATAGGTCCTTATCTCTCCTCACGGTCTTCTATGCTCAACCGTGAAATTTCCTCGATTTGAAATTTCAGGTTTCGGGATTCTCTGATTCCCGATGTCAAGAGTTCTCTGTCCTCTTGAATCCCCGATCTCCAACTTGCGGATTCGACACCTTTTTACCTTAGCCCCCATCTGGCTATGCTTCAGTCCAAGTGACCTGTACTCATAAGACCACAACCTTATCTCTTTTAGGATTTACTTATTCGAGGGTCAGACTTCTCGACCTCCCGATTCCCGATATGTCAACACACGAAATGCCGAAATGACTGTGGTCCTGGCCTTCCCTTCCTTTCACGATTTTAGGTTTTTGAATGCCGAAATGCATGGACCTCTAGTCCATGGGATCTCCGATTCTCTGAATCCCGATTCTCCTGATTCTCCGATGTGACGTTAACTAGGCCCACAATGGAACTTTCCACCTCTCACAATTTCCAGTGCCTGGACCTCCGAAATGGATAATCACATGACACGTGTCCTTCCACAAACAAACGGCTCGGATCAGATCTCGTCTTTTCGGGGTTTCTGATGTCGAGTGATCAAACTCACCTCCCTGAGATCCCTGATATCCTGAGTGCCGATATTCCGATGTGTCGATGCCTTTCGGGACTTCACTCCTCTGTTCACGAAGACTTAACCTTCATGTCCTTCCGTTCAGATCCAATGGCTGACGGGTTCTCCACTCAAGATCTGATGGTTCAAATCACTTCTTCTCCTGTGCGCTTCTCCTGTGATGCCTTCTGGACGTGATAACCCTTCAACAGTCCAGATTCATCTGCAGTCTGATCGGACGGCTACTGTGCCTCCTCCTTTGAGCTTCCTCGCACATTCTCTTCCTAGACTTGGAAGAATTTCAATTTTCCAAAGGCTTCAACCTTTTCCTTTTCTTTGCGAGATCCGCGACCGGAATCCTCGCCTGTGCGTGTGTGAATGTTGTTCTTCCTGAGTTTCTTATCTCGAATCCTCAAAGGATTCTTCAACTCATGCACCTCTGCAGAGTATTCACATGCACACAAAGGTGCTATCTACCCTGAGCTTTCCTGTAGCTTTGACCCCCACAGAAAACTTGTCCTTCTGTCTTTCTCCTTCAAATGGAGAATTCAGATGCCCTCCTGGCTCTCCATCTACTCAAGCAACCTATTGCTGAGTACTTCCGGGTATTCAGTAACCCTGTGTGTATGCTCAATTCCCACTTGGAAGAGCCTCACAGAACTCCTCAGAGCTTCTATCTGCAACTGTGTATCTCCTACACAACCTTGCCTTCTGAGGTGTTCAACAACCTCATAGGTCTTCCTCTGAGTTTATTGAGTTCAGTTTCTGTGCCGCAGCATGTCTTTGTCTGAACCCGCAGAATTCAAAAGTGCAACCTCTGTGCATGGCTATCAGAACCCACAATGTTCTGTCACACTCTCCTGGTGTGAAGCCTCAAAGACCTCTCAAGCCTAAAATCAAACCAATTCCTACAAATGCCAACTACATCTACAACATATGTTCACAGCATATAGAGAACACTCACAGAAATTCACTTAACACATAGTCATGTAGGAAAAACTGCTATTTGTATTAAATATGGCAAATGCCTGTTTATACAAGGTGTTCCTGAGAATGGCCTATAATAAGGTCTCGGCTCCTTCTCTTCTGCTTTCTACTCACAGATTCTCTCTTCTCTCCTCTCTAGCTCTCACCACTTCTCCCCCTTCCAAAATGAGATACTAAATCTCTTTTTTTACCTGAGGGGCTCTTCGAGCTCTTCCCTCCAATCTACCTACCCTATTCAATTACATTGAATGGGCTATCTAGTCCATTATCCAGATCTAGATCTTAGCCTTACAAACATTAAAGGCCTACCTACTCTACAGCCTACACAAAGGCACGGCTTCCCAGCTCAACAGCTTAAACATTAAAGTACATTGAATTCAAATTTCAAATGAGGACTGAGCCTCTCTTCATCACGCGATTCAAATTCACTGACGTGACTGGCTGGCTGTCGTGGAGAGATGCTCCTGCATCATAGATCTGATCCACGTGTCCTCCTTAATCGGATGACTATGTTTTACTTTGGGACTCCAGAATTAGGAAATCTCGAACCTCAACCTTTTTTTTTTAAATGTTTTTATTCGAAGTTCGTGATCTACTGATGTGTGGCTCTCAGTAGATCAATGGCTGAGATCCTTTCGGGTCTTTTAGTTTTTGAAATATCATTTTTAAAAACTTGTCTGGCCCCACTAGATTTTATCCGAAGCCCTGGATCTGGTGGCGCGTGTCTCTCGGTATATTGACGACCGAGATCCTTTTGGGTCTTCGTACTTTGGAGAACTCAACTCTCAACTTTCTCTTTCCCTGGAAGTGCACGGATTTCTTCCACGTTTCCTCCTGGATCAGATGGATGATATTCACTTCGAATCTCTAGGGTCCGAGAATCTCAATTCTCAACTTCTCCTGCTTGCCTTTTCCTGGAGTGCTTTTACCCGAACCACACGATTGGTTGACACGTGTCTTCCTACAGATCGACGGTCCCTAGCTACTTCTGCTCTTCGGAGGTTTGTTGCTCGAGTACTAGCATGTCACATCACCGCATTCCTTTCAAATTGTGGGGGCATGCATCGGTGGTTTGGAGTAACCAGCTTTTCGCCCCGTAATTCTCCTGATGCGGACACACAACCCCTTGGTGAAACCATGTTTTGGATTGCAGGACCGCCTTTGGAAATTATCTCCCGTGCAAGTTGGTTCCCCACAATGCCTCCTATCCATTGATCTCACTCTCCAATGGGATCTGACAGCTGTGACCTTAGCCCTTTCTTCCTTTTCATCAGATGACCGTTGTTCCCTGTCCTCTAATTCAACGATCTTGGATTTCTCTTGATCGTACAGTGGCGATCGCTCTCAGATTCGAAGGGGGATGGTCACGATCCTTTGAACCCCTTACCATGGGTCCTGACGTTCTATCTCTTATGTTTATTCTGCAACACCATTCCTCTTGATATTTTCAACTTCACGGTCAGAGTTTGATCTCGACCCCGAGATTCTGACCAACAGACCTGACCCATACCAGCCCAATGTTTCAACCAAAATCTCTGATACCAAACTATAACATACCCAGCCACTCATAGTCCGGGGTACACTACCTTCAAGCCCTCCCTTGGACTTCTTTCTCTTAGAGATACCTTTTCAGTCATTTAAGGATGCATAAAAGAAAAGACTTTAATGACATGCACAACAGTAATCAACAAGCATGCATAGTCTAAAGATTCAATGAATCGATAATTAAATACACAGTGGCAATAACTTTCAAATACATGTAAATGATATGACAACATAGAGCACTTATCTTTATATAAGGCGACAACAACTGGCTTTAGACCAAGGACGTTCCACCCAATAGTAGACACCACTTATCCAAATATCAATAGCAGTGTCACCCCTGAGCCAGGGCTATGAATCCACAAGGACGGTTCCAGAGTGTACATGGGTTCCCAAACTAGTCATCTCTCAAGATCTCATAGGTTTTCCAACACCCACAACAATCCAAGTACCCAACTCTCTTCTAGCCAACCTGTATCGCCCAAGAGAATGGACCTCCACCCTTCTCTACCATGTAGTCCCTTAGGCAGTCCTTCTCTTTTTATTTAGGGCCTCCAACACAACTGGTCCAGAATATCAGTGCTAGAACTCTCAGGACTCGCAGTTGTGAGCAAAATAGGGCACAGGCCAATACATCTTAGACATGCAGGACCCATGTCATGGCTGGATTGAACCAACAACTATTACAACCAACTATCCCATGGTTAATTCTTCAGCAGTTCCTTTCACTTTGCCAAGACAAGACACAGGTGAGGATGGATCAATGAATGAGTAATGCATGCATGGGAGTGCATGAGGGAAAGAATGAGGTACATAGAGGTGACAGAGCGGACGATCCAATGACCAACCCCACAATTAGACAAGGGATGGGTTTAAGTATTTTCGTGGGGAATTCAAGAACCTCTTGGCCTTCCTCAAGAAGCTCATATAACTGATCCCCTTCCCTTAGGCAGAAAGATAATTAACATAGGAATAAACATTTATCTCCTCAAGACCCCTCTCTTGTGGAATCATAGCCCCCTATAACTCTAGTCCTTGTTCATCTAGCAACCAACGATGTGTTTATTATTAATAATGATAAGAAACATTACATGTCTTGGGCACACTAGCATTTTAATAATTGTTTGGGCACTCTGGCCTCTCAGCATTGTAACAATACATTATTTAAAATGGGGGTTCAAAACCTGGGGTGTTACAATCGTGATACCATAAATGGTGTGAAAAATGGAGCTTTTGGGCTCCTGTACGGGGGTTTGTAAGTTTGAGAGGTGGGCGTATATATGGGTGTGGGGCCCACTATGCCACCTCATTTTTGCTTGCAGTGTTTGAGATATCGTACACTGTGTAGATTCTTTTACAAGATTGGAGAGATCATGGGTGAATGTATTCGACAACCGAGAGATCCCAATGAGTGATCGAAACCTCCTACATTTGTTTTATAGATTTTGGGGATGGAGGCCGCATGACCGTATTTATAAGTGTGTAGGGAGTTTGCACGGGTGATTGGAATATACCTGGGAAGACATGTGAGGGTATAATCTAGTCTCTCATGCACCTTGTGTAGGAGAAATTGAGATGGTCGCACACATGTTTATGCGACTGTGTCAATTATTCCCCTACAACTCATCATAATCGTTGGGTGGATAGTTTCACGTGCTTACACAACTGTTAATGAAACAACCATGCAATATTTCATGACTCTTTGATGGATAGCTACGCAACTACTACGCAAATACATGATTCACAGTCGCACACACTTGTGGGACTATGTGTGGAACAATTGTGCATGTGTTCGTGATTGTCTGAGGTATAGCTGCACTGATGTGTAGAAGTGATTTTTTGATATTTTCAGGATTTTGGATAATTAAGCTTCTTTTGGATTATATGCAAGTGAGAGTCGACACTTCAGTATGATGATTCATCGGAGAGAGAGGGATTGGGAGAGGCTCTAGGATATGTGCAAGAAAATTTGTGTGTTTGCTGACGACTAGCCCACTTTAGTTTGTTAAAGTTTTTTTACTACACTCCCTTGAGGTCCCAAGAGGAGTTTTTGAGAATTTTTATTGGGATGAAAAGGCCCAACCTGCAGGCCTTCATGGTTCATAGATAGGAGATATATTTTTCAGCAAAGGAAGATATTTACTTCTTGATGGAGCTCCCTTTCATGGGTGTAGAGATGGATTCTCAACCCCGTATGCTGGGGGGAGAGAGGGTGTATGAGATGGAGCTCTGCCATGTTCAATTGAGGAGCCAATAACAGGGGGGTTGATTAGGTTTTCATCCATTGAATATTTGTTGACACATGTGGTATCTGCCATGGTGGTATGGATCTACAGGTCATCAGGGACCCAACGCATTTTAGGTGTGCACATTTGCAGTAGTGGAGAGGGTCTTGTAGGGAGATACCTTTGCATGGGAAAATGTTACACACCCATGCATGATAGCACATTTGGATTGATGTGTTGTAGGATAGTCAAGATATTTTTCCTTTGTGTTAATACTCTTCAACTTTTTCTTGTAGAGATTAGTATTATTGCAGCCGCAGGTGATATTAGAGTAACCACCTTCTCATGAGCTATGTTTGATGCACTAGGTGCATATCCTGGCTCACCATGGGGGTGGCGAGGTGGGTCATTACTTCACTGGTGACTTTGAGAGGATTTGGATGTAGTTTCCTCATATTAGTTTGGAATTTCCATACGCTAGGATGGATTATCACTAGAACCCCGACATGGTCTTTCCTCCTGGGGAGGTGTGGGATCATCAAGGTGAGTCTAACTATATATGTTTTTGTAATTTTATGGATTTTGGTTTAATTTATATGCATAGTACTGATATATTTCTTATGCATTTGTGTTTTGCAGATGTTGGCCTGAGGGGTCATAAGGCGGATTTTTCTTATGCTAAGGCATGAGAGGCTCAGGAGGATGAGGTGAGTGCCAGGAGGAAACAACATTGGGATGATCCCGGGGTGGGTCTGACATACACCATGAATGGATATGTTATACATATTGGGTACACTAGATGGATGAGCTATGGTATTGGTTTGATTGAGTGCTACAAGGTGTACTCAAGGCATGCTAGACTCATATCTAGGATGATGAGTTCCTAAAGAAATTTCTGGGGGTGAGGCCTGAGTGGCGATATTTGGTAAACCGTGCTATTGTGGATGACATAGTTGTGACAGGACACCTACCTCTGGGAGGAGGAGTGCCCCCTGCTAGTAGGGGGCCACTAGCAGATCCTCCTGCGAGAGATTTTTTAGAGCTAGGGGTACAACATGTGTCATATGTTATGTATGAGAGTGGCCCAAATTTTTCTATGATTTACGTATAGGGTTGTAACCCCCCCCCCCTCCCCTCATTTTTGGACACTTTAGTACATATTATTTTTTGAAATTTGGGACCGATAATTTTGTGGATATCGAAAATGTTATATCTTATTTTTTGTGAAACATATGGAATCATATATCTATCTATCTATCTATATATATATATATTTGATGATGTTTCAGTTGTTTTTGTGTGATATTTTGTAAATTTCTGGTGTGATGGCTTGTGGTTTCTTATGTTGACCCTATGATGGATGAGATGAATTATGCTAAATTTTTTTGTTTTTGAATGTGATAAATGCCAATCTAGGACTTGAATAGCCATGTGATCTACAAATTTATTTATATGTCTAGGATCATGTGTGAATGTGGTGGATTCAAAATTCCATGATAACAATATAACTTGAAGGTATTTGTGAAAGGGGCATGGATCATGTACTTGGTACACATTGTTTAGCTATAGAATGATGAGATAATAATATAAGAGGATGCTAAGGTGGAGAATATGAAGATGACTGGCCTTTGCGAAGAGACCAATCATGATGGCATACTTGGCTTGGTTTTTGGTTGCAGGACCTAGACATATACCACTGGAGTGGAGTATCACATGTGTAGCAGTGTAAATGTCCCAAGCTGCTGAAGCGAGATTCCAATCCCATCGATTAGGACCATCGACGTACCCGATGTCGTAAGCTGACATATGATTCATTTGTCAAATAAAGGACAAAATATCAAACATATGAATTGGATGGTTCGAAAAAAGATCAAAAACACTAAATACAAGAAGAAAACTAAGGTAGAGTGGCTACACTAAAGGGCAAGACATACTGGGTGGGATAGTTTGTAGGATCCTTTTGTGAGGCAATGCCAAATGATAAATGGGCCCTGCTGTTAGGACCACACAATGTACCTTTTTGCCTATACTTTTTGCCACTATTACACTCTTGATCACCCATATTTAAACTCATACTATCACTTTATCTAATCATTCCAAAGGTATACAACGTCCCTTCTCATTACTATACGTTTAATTTGTTTTGCATAATATTTTACATCACTCTCGTACTTAACCATTGATTAGAAATGTATAAGTGCTGAAATAGTTCAAACTACAGATTAGCATTTGAGGCCTGTTGCTGAAACACAGAAGCTTTTACACAGTCCAGGGTCGCAGATGCTGAAACACAGAGCTGTTACACAGTCCAGGGTCACATATGCTAAAACACAGAGCTGTTACACAGTCCAGGGTCACAGATGCTGAAACACAGAGCTGTTACACAGTCCAGGGTCGCAGATGCTGAAACACAGAGCTGTTACACAGCCCAGAGCCGCAGATGCTGAAACACAAAGGAAGCCATTACACAGTCAGCGGTTAACAACAACTCTAAAGCACCAACCATCACTCCTACATGAGAATGCTGAAACAGTCAAGAGCGCAATTCCCGTGGTTGAAACAACCCGCGATTTGTGATGATGAAACAACATCAACAACAACGAGAAGGAACTGTTACTCCAGCCGTAACAACAACACCTCATTCAACACTTGTAATAGCATTCTGTTGCGCGAGACTAGGACATCCTATTCTAGTTTAGAAAGTCGATCTGACTAAGAATAGGACTCAGATACACATTGTAATTTTTGATCAATTGTATCGGAGGGGTTCCCTCTTTAAATAAGAGGAAATCATCATTCGAAAGGATCAAAAGTTTTATGTATTAAGAAAGCTTCAGAGAGAGGGACATACTTCATTTTCTTTCAGATTGTAATTTGATCCATTGACAGATGAATAAAAGACTGTTTTGAGCATCCTCCTCTAGCCTTTCCATCTCAGGGGAATCTTGTGAGAAGGGAGGGCCCACCTTCTTCACAAGATTCACCCGTTAGTTTTATAGTGTGTTAGTGTAATTTCTGTTTATGTCTTGATTAACTTTTGTCTTGCTGAAACACTACTTTTAATGAATTCTGCTTTGCTGAAACACTACTAAACTCTGTCTTGTTAAGAACTTTAGTTTATTGAATGTTACATTATTTTCACAAAGTTCATAATTATTTTCATTAGTAATCTTGTGTGATGATTTTATGATGTTTGCTAATCATAGACTGGGCTAAGGGTCCCTACTTAATGGAAGGGATTAGAAGGTCCTGTTCTCTGTAGATTTCAATTATTTCTGCAAGTGTGCTAGTCAGATACTGGGCTAAGGGTCCCCGCTTAATGGAAGGGATTAGAAGGTCCCATTCTCTGTAGATTTCAATTATTTCTGCAAGTGTGCTAGTTAGAGACTGGGTTAAGGGTCCCTACTTAATGGAAGGGATTAGAAGGTCCTGTTCTCTGTAGATTTCAATTATTTCTGCAAGTGTGCTAGTCAGAGACTGAGTTAAGGGTCCCTGCTTAATGGAAGGGATTAGAAGGTCCTGTTCTCTGTAGATTTCAGTTATTTCTGCAAGTGTGTTAATCAGAGACTGGGTTAAGGGTCCTTGCTTAATGGAAGGGATTAGAAGGTCCTGTTCTCTGTAGAATTAGTAAGCTTCCAGTTATTTTTCACAAGTGTATTGATCAGAGACTGGGCTAAGGGTTCTTGCTTAGAAAGGAAGGAATTAGAGGATCCTGTTCTCTACTAGATAGAGTTAGCCTTCTACGCATTAATGTTTTCATGAAAGTGTGTTAAATCAGAAACAAGGTGCTGGAGTTCTTGCTTGGGAATAAGGGTCATGTTCTCTGGTTACAAAATAGTTGTTCTTTCCTGTTGCAGTTGTTATTTTAATGTAATCCAAGATTCTTTAGATTAATCTTTAAAGATCTGCAATAGGTAGGTTGCTTTCCTGTAATTCAAGTCAGAACTCCAGTTCATTCAAGGCAAGTGTAATTAATATAGTTTCCTTTACTACAACTCTAAGTTGCTTTTGGAATTGAGCATATATAGTGCGTGGTTATCTTTGAAATAAACAGACTTCCTTGGGTTGACAATTTATGTAGCACTTGATTGTTTGAATTAATTAAGCAATTATAGTGACCAACATTTTGGCGCCGTTGCCGGGGAAGGTAATTTTAGATTTCAAAAGAACTTATGATTTTTTAGATAAAAAGATTGCATGAAAGACCCCAAAGACACTAACCCTACATGTGGCAAGGGAAAAGGAAAAGGAGGAATAAAGACTTACATTGACGAGATCATATCAAAGTCTGAATCTGCTGCTCAATGACCAAACCTTCGGAAACAAAAGTCCCAGCCTTCATTTCAAGCAAACTTTGGAACAGGGAAGGAAGTTTGGAGTCCTGAGACAGTCCAGAAGTTAGTAGGAGACATTGAGGATAGAGCAAGCGCAACAGGGGAGCAGACAGAGGAAAACATGGATGAGTACAATGAAGAATTGCATCACGAAGAACAGGTAGGTCCTGAAGGCGAGGTAAACGATGAAAACTCTTTCTCTACATTAGGATTTCCTATTGGCAATCTTCCTAGAGGAGTAGCCCCCATGAAAAACATTCCACTCTCAGCACTACCTAATTTTCATGGTTTATCTTCAGAGGATCCTGATGAATTTATTTTTGAGTTTGATATATTATGCAGAAGTTATGATTACGTTTCTAATGCTCAAAAATTAAAGTTATTTCCAGCAACACTAAAAGGGAATGCACTAAGATGGTTTATGAGTCTTGGAGGCCATGTAATCACAACATGGGACCAAATGAAACAGAATTCCTGAACAAATACTAGGACTACTGCCGAATAAGAGAAAAGAGGGAGGAACTATTTAAGATGATGCAGAAAGAGGATGAAAATCTGGAGGACTTTGTAGAAAGGCTACAATACAATCTACAAAGATCCAGTCACCCCAATGTAAGTAAAGACATTCTTAAAACTATATCATTAAAAGGGGTAAGGGATGGCTGTCTAGATATGTTGAATATGCTTGGAAAAGGGGACATATCTAAGGAATCATACGATGAAATTGTTAATTTATGCAAAAGATGTTCAAGAGGAGCTTCAAGAAATAGATCAAACAGTAGGGACACTACATTTTCAAGAGTCCAAAAATCAGCCAGTGGGGGAGCAACAAGATTTAAGATAGGTAATTTACTTGAAGGTTTTAAAACTGAAATGTTAAGCTCTTTGGCCTCACAAATTGATACCCTGCAGATTAAGAAAAAGAAAGCAGAAGCAGAAGTAGCCTTGTCCATCTTTTGTCCTCAATGCAGAGATAAGCACCCACGAAGAGAATTTCCATTGGACAAAAAGCCAATCTGCACTATCTGTGATAAATATCATGATACCCAACAATGTCCATCTTTACCAGGGATCAAGGCAACATTACAACCAACGAACGAAGAAGCTGAAGCGGTCTATCTGTTGACACAAAGAAGGCAATGACAACTGCGGGGACAAGGTATGAATCCTAACATGCCATTTGCATCTTCTATTCGTTGGAATAATTATTCTTTTTTCAATCAAATGAGTTACCCCCCCTATAATCAAATGCAATACACTAATCAAATGAATTACCCACCCATGCAACAAACTTATCCACCTATGCAACAAACTTACCCACCCATGCAACAGAATAACCCACCCTTTGTTGATCCATCAATGTAGACCCCTTGGCCTCCACAGCAACAACAACCATATCAGAACCAATGGAATCAAAATTGGAGAGGACAACAACCCCCCTTCCAAAATCAATTACCTCAATCGCAATTCCTACAACCACTCTCCTTACCAGCAGGCACTCCCCCAAACAATCAAACGATGAGACCCCAACTACTTGTACAACCTAACCCTAACCCAAATAATAAAGTTGTGCAGTGCATTGATATTTATAACCAGCCTACACTTTCTCTTCTCCCTGCGCAATGCAACGATATCCATCTATGATCTGGGAGAATCGTGGAACCTACCATAGCTGATGTTACCTCTTCTGATAAAGAGGAAACAAAGGAGCATGATGTACCTGAAAAGGTACAATCATCCTCTAACAATGCTGCTGAAACAACAAAACCACCATTTCCTGAGCGTTTAGCCTTAACTAAAACACCTGAGCCACCAGCCTTCAATATTCTAGGGGAATTACAAAATTTATATGTCAAAATTCCCCTGCTACAAGCACTCCAAGACGTACCAATCTATGCCAGGACAATGCGAGACATTTGTGTTAAAAAGCCTGGTAGGAAAACTAAGGATCCCCTTACAGTCCATGTTATGGGAGACTTGTCTGCACTAATGTCAGGTAAACCCCCCCCAGTTAAATATGGTGATCCTGACCACCCTACCGTTACAGTACAAGTTGGAAAAATGATAATCCCTCGAGTCCTAGTAGACCTAGGTGCTGCTATCAATATCATGACTCTGGAAACCTTAAAACTGCTACAATTACAAAATGAAGTCAGAGACACCCCAACTATCCTAGAATTGGCTGACTAATCCACAATTAAACCAGAAGGAGTCATTGAAGACCTCAATATCTCTGTGGAATCCTAGAATTATCCAGTTGACTTTATGGTACTACAACCCAAAACAAAGTTGGGGGGCCACCCTCTAATTTTGGGTAGACCTTGGCTAGCCACAACAGATGCTTTTATCAGCTGTAGATCAGGTTCAATGACAATTTCAAATGGTTATGAAACTAAACAGCTTACCCTCTACCCTCACACTACACCCCTGGTTAATAATGATAATTCTGTATGGGTAGATTTTGATGATCAACCTACTCAACCCCTTTTGACTATCGGACAAGCTTTAAGCCTGAAAGACTCTACTGAGGATGAAGTAATTAATAATTTTATTTGCGAACCCTCCTCTGTGACTCCAGAAACTCATAATCAACTAAATGCACTGTTGGAGTCTCATAATCAAGAAAACCTCAATTCGAAAAGCCCACCTCAAACATCTAACACCATCTCCTCCAAAATCATACCAGTGGAAATTGAACCTGGCAAAACATTGAACATAAACCCTAATTTGACAGATGCTGAAACACAACAATTAATGAAGTTACTTCGGGAAAATAAAGAAGC
>ML836673.1:97535-121892 GCA_009831015.1 Picea engelmannii | reverse complement strand
CCGTGATGACTTGGACAACATACTGCGGGTCTATCTCTCGGATAAAGCCATCCAACAACTCACATAATAATTGTGCATCTTTTGTATATGCACTTGCATCAACACTTTTGATAAACATTGTCCCCTTGGGACAATTAACCAAGAAGTTTAGAATTGACTTGCCCTTCTCATCAGTCCACCCATTCGACATCACGGTGCATCCGGTGGTCTTCCATGTTTCCCGGAGCCGAGCTAATCTTTCTGTGCAGTCGGCCTTTTCCCCTTGAAGGAGACGCCCTCTCAAATCCTGATAGGAAGGGCCCCTATACCCCGGGCCAACAATTGCAGCAGCTTCAAACAGGGAATGGTAGAAGGGGTTATTGGCAATGTTAAAAGGTATATCACTCCAAAGAAAACATTTGGCCGCAAGCTTGTCGGCCTCCTCTGTCTCTTTTCTTTTAATCAATGACCAAATAGAAGGTTGTCCCCCAGGTGTTGACCTCCCACAAAGAAAGGTGGTTGATGAGCGGACTGCAAAAGTTGAGGGCCCTGTGGTTGAGGAGTGGGATTGTGGTACTGGTCCCCCCTCAAAGGCACTTGTTCTAGTGTTTCTATTTGCAAGTTCAAGTTCTTTTTTGTGAGCCTCAGCTTCATCCCTCTTATTAGCCATATCAATGAGTGATTGGTTTGCAATACACATAATTTCCGGGGTAGTTTTGGACAAGCATCCACATCAAACCCAGGGATTTTGGCAAGGTGGTATTTCAAGCGGCTAATTCCTGCAAAAATCTTTTTGTCGCAAAGATTGCATGTCAATACTTGTCTATTGGGAAGTTGCACTGGTTCACCATACACCCACATTGGCTGCAATGCCTTCGACATTTTGTTTAGATGAAAATATTAAACCTATGGCACAAAAAAAACCAAAATAAACACACGATAATGCAAAGGTTAAATAATGAGAGCTAGATGAATTAGAATGATTGAATCTTCCATTCAAAAACAACAAGAAGAGGCACATTGCAAACCCTAGCCTAACTCTAAAAATTAAAAAAAAAAAGTTCAAATCTTCAAGTTCAAAGTTCAAACTTCAAACAAATGAAAGAAAAACGTTTTGGATCATACATGGAAATCTTGATCTCTTTGCTGGCGCTAATGGCAACAAGATCCTTGGCTTTCTCCTCCTTGGATAGATGCACAATGACTTCCCTCACACCTCTCTAGCTCTCTCACACTTTAGAAATGAAATAATGACCAGAAAAGGCAACCCGCAGCCTCTAAAACCCCCTTCACGCACACTTTTTCCGCAACTTTACCCAGCAGGCCGACATTTTCCATCGACCCACGACACTTTCTCAATATCTCGCGAGTTAATGATTGTGTCGCGACACATTCAAAATGTCGCGACATTTTGCTTGGAAAATTTCGACCCCAGGAAAATTTCGGCGATATATCCGATATTTCCGATATATCGCTGATATATACAACACTGGTTGAGATTTTCAGTGTATAGTTATTCTATGATAACTGTTGTATGAAAGTGAATCTTGTTATTAATCATAAGGCAATAACTATCAAGAGCTAGAATCATATAGAACATCAACATGGGATCAGAGATAGTTGAAATATTGCTACTGTATATTTGCAGTTGCAGTTGCCAGTTGCAGTTGCATTTGCAGTTGCTAGTTACAGTTGCAGTCGCCAGTTGCAGTTGCTAGTTGCGCAAAGCTTGAGATTAGAAAACAAGTTGGATGGTGCTACAAATTTTAGAGGTATGCACTTATATATGTTTCCAAGTTATATCATTTAGCATAGTATGAGGGTGTTTGCAGGGGATGTACAAGGGACCTTGTCCAAGCAATTGTAGAAATTTAATGACAAAATCAGCATACACAAATTCTGTCATACACTTAGCAACCTAGAGATAACTGTCTTAAATGAACTCTGAAATATATTAAACCCACATTCAGAAAATACCATAAGCAGAAATACACATTGCTAAGCAATTAGCAACGGAAAAATAACAATGAACAATAGTCACACATCCATGTAAAACTCAAAAATTTAGGCAACCAGCCAGGGAAAACCCCATTGTGGGAAAACCCAAAGAGAGAGATCTTTTTATTAGCTTCAGGAAAATTATATCAGTGGCAAAATACAATTTCCAGCAAGAGAAGATTCACTTACAGCACCCAAAACTGTCCCCACTGTTTTCTACCTTGGAAAACGTGCCAATATAGTTGTACGACATGTACAACCTAGCTGAACAACACTTCAAAATCAATGCCAAATCCCTATTGTACAAACAACCCTGTACAATTGACCTACAACAACAAAAGGCTCAATAAATGCGCCTCAATAAATCCGCACCCTCCTTAGCTTGTTGTATGACCTGTACGGACTGTACAATACGGCCCACTTTATCAGCCAACAACAACAACAAGTCTTCTCTTAGAAATTTCTTGGGAAATGTGCCCAATTTCCCTTGGGAAATGCACCCAGCTTGTTGCCCTTTCCTCTTCAAGCTGTCTCTCTCTCAATCTTCTTCTTCACTTGTCTTGCACACTACCCTAGGCATTCTCTTATAATCTGAAAGTGACCTTTCACCTTCCAAGTGTCTTTTCACCTTCCCCATCCCTAAATCCAATGGCCAAGATCTAATCTTGCATTTACATGATCAAGGGACATGATTCATTCCATCCAAAATAAATCACTTAAAATATTAAATTACAAATTCACTTTATAACATAAGTGCACTTTATGAAATAAAGTCACTTTAATATTAGAAGGTACATTTAATAAAAAGTCACTTTAATAAAAAAACCACTTTATTACAACTTTATAAAAGCCCATTACAAAGTCAAGTGCCTAGTAGTGTAAATATAAGGTCACTTTCGCATACAAGACAACACATGCGGGGCACCTCCCGAGCTATAAAAGCTAACACTCCCTCTTAGCGAGGGATGTACTCGCTGCCATCACCATCATCCGGTCCCATCACACTGTTCGCAGTAGGAGCTCCCTTTGAACCTGTAGCCAACCCCAACACCTGCATAGAACTCAAACTTGAAGACCTCCTCCTGGAAACCACTCTGAACCTTGAGCTCCTAGGAGAATCCACTCCACCCTAAGCTTCTGTTCGATCACATTGGCTGAGCCTCCTGCCGGTGCTCAGAAGAGACTCCCTCTTTTCCCTCGAAATGCAAGATTGAATCCTTGGGCCCACCGCAGTCTCAGGAGCCTCCTGCTCCTCATCCGACTTTGAATCATAAACTGTAGGTTGTCCTCACAACTTGTACAACCTATCCATCCGATCACCAATCAGTTGTGGTTCAACTGTATCCACTCCCTCCTTGTAGATAAATACATGTTCCCTCTTGAACAATGTAGAATATCCAGTATCATCCAAGGCTGAGACCGAGAGCAGGTTAACCCTCAACCTCAGAACAAACATAACTCCATCAACCTCCAGGAGTCCTCCATACTCGAGTCAGAATCTAACCCTTCCAACTCCACGTACAACTCGTGCCATACCTCCTTCACTCACCACCATTCGGGGAAGACTTGTCTCTGTGATAATAAGGAATGCACGCCATATTCTTGTCATGTGACAAGAGGCTCCACTATTAACAATCCACTTGCTATCACCCACAAATCCAACACTACCGACACTGGATACTAGAGTGACCAAAGAAAATTCCATATCAAACTTGGACGAAAAGTCCTCCATAGCTGCTGTTGCTGCTGTATCAGGCCCCTCCTGTTCTTTCCTCTTCTTCTTCCTCTCATGACACTGAGAAGCAAGGTGCCCCAACTGGTTACAACAGTAACATTTGACTTTACTCAAGTCCCTCCCAGAATTTCCTTTCTTCTTCCCCTTGCACTTTGCTGTAAGAGCAACATTCTCATCAACTCTATCTTCCTTCTGTCCACTACTTTGAGACCCCATCCGGATCTCCTCTTGAGTGAAGTCATCCCACAGTCTACTCCAATATGGAAAATTCTCCCAAACCACCACACATTTCACAAAGACATCCCACTCCTTAGTGAAGCTTTTCAAGGCTATCCTTCCCAACTCCGGTTCTGAGATGACCTCCCCCACTGCAGCTAACTCGTCCTTAACCTGAGCTATCCGGGTAAGATAGGATGCAACACCCTCACCCATAGCCATCTTCGTGTCATGCAGTTTATCCTTCAAGGCCATCTTTCGGTTTTCATTCTTAGCCTTGTTATCGCACAAGCTGTACTTGCCCAAAGCCCAAGGCAAGTAAGGGAGATTGGCGTAACACACAGGATATTCTATCACTGTCACCTCAATAGGAAATCTTCGCTTTTTAGGGATAGGCAAGGTCTACCCCAGGGGAGGAGTCCCCGGTAACCTAAAAGGATGGAAAATTAGGGTTATGTTCAAGATATATTTCCCGCTCTCACTGGTTACCAAAATATTACTCAATCTGTGTCCCAAAGATAAGGTTAATGAAGTGCTTGATGTACTTGCCTGGAACAAGACAATATAGCATGCATATACAAGGATTCCAAGTACAAATATGATAGTAACACCTCAATAGACAATGGACAGTGACAATAAGTGCTAGCTGATATAAATTTGCAGCAGTTAATAAGTTTACAACAACAATTGACAGAATGTAACAACTGCAACAAATACTCCTCAAAATTGCTTGAAAAGACAGTAAAAAGATAACATTTACTAAGCAGAATGATAATCAAATGTCATAAACAATTTCTGAAGTGTTTAGCTAGCATTAAAAGTCAATTATGTAGAAAATTTGCTGCAATTAGATGGCTGTAGCAAACATTTATAACAACAACAAATAGGTTAGTGATCTAGGCTAAACTAGGGTTAGAGATAGTTAGTAAAAGCTTAGGAGAAAAGTGTTTGAGTGTTTAATCAATCCTTCAACAGGAGAGAGGCTAGAACTAGTGCCTTCTAGGGCTTATGGAGTCAAGTGGACGGCTTCTTCTAAGGCTGCAAATCAATTTTGATAATGCACAAAAGTCTAGGAGGGAGAAATCATAGGAGAAGTAGTAACTTAAGTCCCCCTATGCATTTTCCTCAAGAAACAAGATACTAGGGTGTAGGCAATTCTAGGCCCTAACACCTTGCTCTCCTTAGGCTTCTTATGGGATAAAAACTTAGGCAAAGATAACTAGGTCAAAACCTTAGAGTGCTAGCAAATTAGGGCTCAAGGGTTTCACTAGTCACTAGATCAATTCAATGAAAAGCTTGGCAAATTGAAAGTAAGAAAGTAGCAATTTAAGTTCCTTAATTCAAGTATTATGTATACCATGCAATTTCATAATCTTGTATGGGCAAATAAAACCATACATAAACCAACCACTCAATAGATGACAAAAAATGCAGATTTTACCTACTTGCACCAAGAATAATCATGAAAATACCATGCAAGATTACCATAAAAGCTTCCAAGATTGATCCAACTTGCAAAAATCAGCCTTATACAAGAGTGTGCCTCACAATTTTAGCCAATAGCCCTTACTAGGGCGCAAATTTCAGACCTCTCCTCTTGTGTGAGGAGTTGTTATGTAAAAATGAATGTACTTTATGCTTATTTATACAAAATTTTGACCCTTAATTAATTTTAGGTCAAAATTAAGGCTGACCTGGCCAATTTACAATAAAATCCAATTTTGACATAATAAAAATTAATTAGCACCTAAAGACACCTCTAAGGGTGACGTCATGCCCTTCTAGGGTGATGTTGAGGCCCTAAGGTGGAATGTTGAGCCTAAAATGTAGGGAGCTTGGCCTCCAGAGGCCCCAGATGAAGCCCACATGTGCCACTAGGCTCATAAATGCCTCCAAAACGAAAACCCTTACTCTGGATGATGTCCAGGGTCATGATGGTGACGTCCAGGGCCTTCCAGGGCCAATGTCAATGTGGAAGAGCAAGATCCCCTTGGGTCTAGGTCTGCCGGGGTGCCTTCAAAGGCAACGTCCTTCTTTCTTCTTGGTGCAAATCTTCAATCTCTTCTTACCTTGGTTGGGGTTACATCATCCATCTGTGGGCTTTAAGCTCCCATGAAGCTCCGAGCCAATCATTCCCTCATGTGTACCTGTCCTCCGGCCAAAGTCCTGCAGCAACAACAAGTACGCCCTCCAGGGGTTCATAAGTCACAGGGACCATAACATGTAAATCACATTCAATAATTAAATTACCCAAACATGTGCATCAAACCCCCCTTTAACCCAGACAAATGCTCAAAGACGTTATGCAATTTGACAAGTTAGGTTTGGAGAAGGTCTAAGGGCGTCCTATTGGGCTAACCTCTCTTAAGTTTGGGGTGTTTCCCAGGTGGCATCTAGTCCAGATCATGTAAGTGTATGAGGTGGTATGGGGTAAGTGTTTGGGCATAGGGTGCATGTGATAACAGGGAAATGTAAAATCTTACCTGTGGGTGCCTTTGTAGAGGGTGAGCTGCACCTTGTCATAAATACTATTGTTTCCTAGGCCATTCATTGCCTTTTACTCTTAGCTTTATTGCTTTTGATCTTTTGCTTTTGTGCTTCAAGGGAATAGTTGAGGGCCATTGTCCTGGCTTGATGACCAGAGGTGACAACATTATCCACAAACATTTCACGGAGATGAGAAGGATGGCGCGTGATGAGACCCCCTTTCTCTTGGCTATGCCACCAAGAGCCACTACCCTGATTTGGTGACCGTATAGGTGGTAGTGTCATACCACTACATGCCCATGGTCATAATAGGTCGGCTTGTGATGAGACCTCCTTTCCATCAACTAGACTGAGAAGCTTTTCATTGCTTTCTCGGGAATCCCTGGGCGAAGCATCTCAAAGGTTTCAACATGGCTTTTAACTCTTTCCAACTACTTTTAGCCTCTGGGCCTTTAGGTCCTTCTTCCCACAAGGCAAGGTACAACCCTTCCTAGTGTAGCCAATCCCAATGCCCAAACAAGGGTAGGGGAGACGAGAGGAATAAAGATGGAAAATGGTAAGTATGGAGGGAACGGATGATGGCCTTTCACAGACCCACCCAGTGGCAACCCATCCTAAAGGGAGATCAACTTACTAGGGCACCATGTCACCCTTCCAGGTATTAACGAGGTAAAGAGCATAATTTCCAAGCAAACGGCATGAAATGAAGAAGGATTCAATGCAACATATTCAAGTGCTTAAAAAATCGGAGTGATACATACCATGATACCCGGACTCAGTACCTCATGGAGCAAGACTTACTGCTACTTTAGGACTAGGTTGGTGGGATGGATACTGCTGTTGCCGACAAATGGACTGCACTGAAGAAAAGAGGGGCCCTCCGGGGCCATGCTTAAGTCGTCCAGCTCTCGGTACTCCATGTCTAGGATCTGTGGGCCTCGAGATGTGATCTCCTTAGTTATCCCTACGCTAGGGGATAACAAGCCTCATACAAAATTTTCAATGTATCCCACATCTCTTTGGCTGTCTTCTTCTCAGCCAAATGTGGGATGAGTGGGTCCTTTACTCCATCCAGAATGATCCTCTGTGCTTTGGCCTCCTTTACCTCATGCAAATCCAAGGCAATAGGATCTGTTGTGGGAGCTACAACAACAGTGTTGACATAACTCCAAATCTTGTTCTCCTTGAGAACATATGATATCTGGACCGTCCACTGCAAGTAGTTGGAAATGCCTTCCAACCGATCCTCATATCTAATGCATGCAACCGTTTCCTTGTCAATTGTTCAAAGAAAACAACCAATAGATTTCCCCCTTCAAATCTTGCCAAAATTAACACTGCTCACTGTACCTTAGAGCCCAAGCTTTGATACCATGTAGAAATTTAATGACAAAATCAGCATACACAAATTCTGTCATACACTTAACAACCTAGAGATAACTGTCTTAAATGAACTATGAAACGTATTAAACCCACATTCAGAAAATACCATAAGCAAAAATACACATTGCTAACAAATTAGCGGCGGAAAAATAACAATGAACAACAGTCACACATCCATGTAAAACTCAAAAATTTAGGCAACAGGCCAGGGAAAACCCCAATGTGGGAAAACCCAAAGAGAGATCTTTTTATTAGCTTCAGGAAAGTTATATCAGTAGCAAAATACAATTTCCAGCAAGAGAAGATTCACTTACAGCACCCAAAATTGTCCCCACTGCTTTCTGCCTTGGAAAACATGCCAATATAGTTGTACGACCTGTATGGCCCAGTTGAACAACACTTCAAAATCAGTGTCAAATTCCTACTGTACGAACAACCTTGTACAGTCGACCTACAACCACAAAAGGATCAATAAATGTGCCTCGATTTGTGTGCAGCAAGGCTGCCTCAAAATCCACGCCCTCCTTAGCTTGTTGTACAACATGTATGGACTGTACAGTACGACCCACTTTATCAACCAACAACGACAACAAGTCTTCACTCAGAAATTTCTTGGGAAATGTGCCCAATCTCCCTTGGGAAATGCACCCAGCTTGATGCCCTTTCCTCTTCAAGCTATCTCTCTCTCAATCTTCTTCTTCACTTGTCTTGCACACTACCCTAAGCATTCTCTTATAATCTGAAAGTGACCTTTCACCTTCCAAGTGTCTTTTCACCTTCCCCATCTTTAAATCCAATGGCCAAGATCTAATCTTGCCTTTACATGATCAAGGGACATGATTCATTCCCTACAAAATAAATCACTTAAAATATTAAAGTACAAATTCACTTTATAACATAAGTGCACTTTATGAAATAAAGTCACTTTAATATTAGAAGGAACACATAATAAAAAAGTCACTTTAATAAAAGAACCACTTTATTACAACTTTATAAAAACCCATTACAAAGTCAAGTACCTAGTAGTGTAAATATAAGGTCACTTCCGCATACAAGACAACACATGCGGAGTACCTCCAGAGCTATAAAAGCTAACAACAATGACCCAAATGGATCATTAGATCTAGTGCATTCAAAGGAATAGCGCACCCTCCCTAGCAATTAAGACTCCAGGTTTGCATATCAGGTTTGATATTTTTATTGCTGCATCTTAAATAAATATTGTAACTGGGGCAACAGTCTTTAGAGATCTATTACTGCTAAGTACTTTTGCTATCAAATGTTTTGAATATTGTTAGTACAATGATCATTATGTAAGAGCTCATTGTTTAATACTAATGATCCAGTTATTTACAAGATGAAATTGATCTTTTCTAGGAGATGCTCTTGGTTGTTGTCTATTTCCTGAGCAGGTTACCACGGAGGAATGATTGTTTACAACACTGGAAAAGTGTTGTTCCTGTTTCCCATTTTTTATTCTTGTTCCTATTTCCTTATCATAAGAATATTGTTCTTGTTTGCTATTTCTTTCAGGTGATAGCTCTGAGAGGGAGCTATAGTGACGGTTGCAGGAGGCAACAAATTAGATGGTCTCTAGTTTGAGACATGGAGCAGGCTATCCAGACATGGAGCTTTATACATGACAATATACATCCATATACCGAAGGCGAAGAAGACAAAGTTAGAACCTTCTGAAAAGAAGGATACTTTTGTGGGATACAAAGTGTTCCACATGTAGATCGATGAGGAGGAGCAGTTGGCTCCACTAGTGGTGAGGCAGACGGCCCCACCTAGTACCAGTTCAGAGGAAGCTAGAGTTCAGAGGGAGTCAATCCGCAGGATCCATTAGGGAGGAGCAACCTCCCAGGACAGTTCATTGGAGATCAAACTTCAGAAGATGCAGAGGGAGAAGATGGCTCTAGAGATTATACAGACTTAGAGGGAGTCATGTTTCAGAGGGAGCATGGCACTCCAGGATCGATGGATACTTGATGAGCTTGGTTTTAACCAAGAATGTACATAGTGAGCCTGATCTTAGAGAGAGTCAGTTGGCTCAAGAGAGCGCCGATTATTCAGAGGGAGTTCCCCCTCAGATTTAGGTGGGAGATGTGAAATTTCTCTAAACCCAGTTCACTAAACCAATTAATTTTTCTGTTAACTGATTATGCCAGGTATTCTTCACAAATAAATAATACACAGCATAAAATAATAACTAGGAACTTAACAGTAAATGATAACAACAATCACATCACATATACACAAGTAATTTTTGGACAATTCGTCCCTGGAAAAACCTCGGAGGGAGAACCAGTGCAACAGATTTGGATTTTATTATTATTGAGCAGGAAAATATAGAGATCTCTTACAATAAAATTGGCCAGCCAAACGCCAAACCTCCTCAACAAATGTACGACCCCTTTTTGCAAATCCTCCAGAGCCAAATCGTGCCAGAAGACACCCGTGTGTGAGCCTCTGCGTAACTGTAGGGCTGCCTGTGTGGGTTCTGCATCACCTAGTACGACTGCTCTCAGATCTGTAGGAAAAGATCTCTGCAATGCTGAAGATGTGTGCCAATCTTAGTGTAGAAGCCTCCTCCGTGTCCTTGGAAATTCTCTCTCCAAACGTCAAGCAATTCTCCTCTTTCTCTCTTCATAAAATCGCCCCTCTCTTGTGCATAATGCGCCCCTCACTAAGTCGATCTCCTTTTTACTCAATGAGCAAGTGAGAAACCCTATCTCCAAAAGGATGGAGGGCCAAGATTGATCCTCACACACCTTATGGGATCAATGGTCAAGATTAAAAGATCACAACTTAAATTATTTATCACTTTAACTTTATAAAAAGTACTCATTAAGTCAACATTAAAATATAACCTATTTAATGTACTTTTTCCTAAGTACAACTTTAAGAAAAAGATTAACCCATCAACTTGGCTAAGTTTCATTGTCCTCCTCCATGCTAGGACGCCATGCATGGTGAAGACCTTCCTTGCTATCCAATCTCAACACTCCCTCTTAGTGATGAAGGGATTCTTCCTCAACCCCATCTGATCTTTGAACTTCATAAACTTCTGCCTGCTCAGTGCCTTGGTAAAAATATCTGTTATTTGCTCATCAGTCTGTATGTAGTCAAGCCTCACGACTCCTCTCTATACACAATCCCGAATGAAGTGATACCTGATGTCAATGTGCTTGCTACGATCACGAAACACTGGATTCCTAGAGAGCTTGATGCAACTCTGATTGTCACAGTGAATCACGGTGGCTTCTAGCTCCTGCCTAAACAATCCCAAGAGGAGCTTCCTCAGCCATAGTGCCTCACATGCTGCCAAGCTAGCAACCATGTGCTCTGCCTCAACAGAGCTTAATGCCACTGATTACTGCTTCCTGCTGAACCAGGAAATGATGCCCGATCCAATGCTGAAACAACAACCCAAATTACTCTTTCTGTCCTCTGCACATCCTGCCCAATCAACATCTTTAAAGCCTGCCAATCTCACTCCACCACTATGCTCATAGAACAACCCGTACTCCACTGTACCACTGAGGTAGCGAAGCACATGCTTTGCAACTATCCAATGTACTCTCCGAGGGTCCACCATGAATTGACTCAAAGAGTTTACTGCAAAAGCTGATATCTGGCTGAGTATTGACCAGATACATGAGCGATCCAATCAATTGACGACAGATAGTGAGGTCTACTGTCTTTGAATCTGATGCATCAATCTTCCTCCAATTCGTGGCTAGAGGCGTGGACATGGGCCTACAATCTGTCATCTTGAACCTACGCAAGATCTCCACTGTATACTTCCCTTGTCCCAAGAAAAAGCGCCCATCTTGCTGCCAGACCTCCATACCAATGAAGTAATGCATCAACCCAAGGTCTTTCATCTCAAACTCAGCTGCAAGGTTTGCCTTGTAGTTTGCTATCAACTGCTCATCCCCTGTCAGAAATAGGTCATCTACATATAACACCAGTATGAGAGGCACCTCCCTTGCAAGAAAATACAGGTTCGGATCAGCCCAGCTCCGCTGGAAACCCATCTCCCTCAAGTAGTTGTCTATCCTCGAGTACCATGCCTGAGGTGCCTGCTTGAGCCCATACAAGGCTCTCCTTAGTATACACACATGCGCCTCTTGCTCCCTACCTCAAATCCCTTTGGCTGCTCAACATATACCTCTTCATCAACAACTCCATTAAGGAAAGCGATCTTCACGTCCATCTAGTGAATGCGCTGGCCCTTCTCTGCTGCCAATGATATGACTGCTCGGATTGAGGAATACTTGGCTACTGGGGAGAAAGTCTCCTCATAGTCAACTCCCTCTCGCTATGAAAACCCATTTGCCATGAAGCGGGCTTTGTACTTGTCCACGCTTCCGTTTGCTGCATGCTTGACCTTGTAGATCCACTTGCATCCAACCACCTTCTTGCCTTCTGGCCTGGGCACCACCTCCCATACATCATTTTCATAATGGAGGCATATTCCTCCATCATGGCCTCCTGCCACACTCCATGCTGTGCATCCTGCTCATATGTGGAAGGCTTTGCATCAATAAGCTGTGTCATCAATGCCACGTACCCAAGTCTCTCTGGTGGTTTACTTCGTTTGAAGTCTCTCTCTGGAAGCTCTGCCAACCTAGAATCACTGACTGTGGACTTATACCACTTAGGCCGTGGCCTAGTACCCTGTTCGTGTGGAACTACATCATGTTGCTCCTCCTCATCATCTTAATTCTTGATGATCATGTCCAACAGTCTCTCTCTGAACACTTGTACCTGATCCTGTACCCTGTGTCTGCTACTGTGATCCCATGCCTCCTTTGTCTTGACCCCCGAGTCCTGTCCCTACTGGTCCTCTAAATGTGCTGGCAAATCTCTCGACCTCTTCAATGCATGCTCCTCCTTGAACTGTACATCCCTACACACAATGATCTTTCTGCGTGCTGGCTCAAAGATCCTGTAGGCCTTGGAAGCCTCGCTATAATCAACCAAAATCCCCTTGTCTGCTGTGGGATCCAACTTCGTTCTCTTCTCTGAAGGGACTTGACAGTAACATACTCTTCCTAGATGCGAAAGTGACTCACATCTGGCCTGGTACCTGTAAATACATCCTCGGGTGTCAACTTCCCCAAAACTGTGTGGGGACTCCTGTTTTGAATATAAACAACAGTGCGACTAGCCTCTGCCCATAAAAACAATGGCAACCCCTGATCATGTATCATCGCCCGTGCTGCTTCGACTATGGTCCTGTTCTTTCTCTCCGCCACTCCATTCTGTTGAGGATTGTAAGGAACGATGAGTTTCTTCTTGATCCCCGCTGTTGCGCAATAATCCACAAACTCCGTGGAGGTGTACTCACACCCGTTGTCGGATCTCAAGACCCGAATCTTCCTGCCAGTTTGGTTCTCAACCGGAGGTCTGAACTCCTGAAATCTGTCGAAGACTTCATCCTTAGCCTTCAAGAAGTATATCTAGGTCTTCCTGGAGTAGTCATCAATGAATAGAACAAAGTATTTGAAGCCACTCACTGAATCCACGCTCATCGCACCACACACGTCAGAATGTATCAAGTCCAATACTCCCTTGGACCTGTGCTAGCTCGGCGGAAATGGTCTCCGGGCATATTTACCCTTTGTACAACCCTTGCAAGGGTCATGCCTCTCTGCTGTGAACTTAGGCAATCCAGTGACTGCCTGTCTCAAGTGCCCCAACGCACCAAAGTGTAAGTGCGCCATCCTCTTGTGCCACAACTCACCCATCTCTGTGGTTGTACTGACCAATGCTCTCCCTGGCTAAAACTATAGTTTGTACACCTTCTCTTCTCGAACCCCAATCATCCTGTTCATCTTCTCGCTTGACCCTACTAGCTTGATGAACACCCTTCACTTACAGAAACTGACCTCATACCCTTTATTCTCTAGAGCAGAGACCGAGATGAGGTTCTTAGTCAACCTCGTAACATATAGTACGTTAACAAACCAGAGTGGTTTACCTGACTCCCTCTGAAACGAGACTGTGCCAACCCCTTGTGCCTTGTAGCGCCTGTCATCTCTGAGCTCTATAACCAGATTCACGCCTCCCTCTTGTAGCCTAGTGAAAAAGTCCTTGCGCCCTGTCATATGACAAGATGCTCCGCTGTCCACAAACCATATGTCTGAGATTGTTGCGCTAGACATACAAGCTATGAAGCAAAAATCCTCCTCGAAGCTTTTGGCAAAATCTTTGACTTCTGCAAAAGCTGCCATCTGTGGTTGGTTCTTCTTCTTCTTCTTTGGACACTGCTTGTGACACTGGAAACATTTGACTTTAGAAAAGTCAATGTTCTTCTTCTTCCCACCTTTCTTTTTCTTGCCCTTGCCTTTGCTTGCAAGAGCCAAGCCTTCTTCATCCACGATCTGTGGTGAAGATGATGATCTTGACTAACCAAGTCTAATCTCTTCCTGCACAAAATCATCCCATAGGCGTTGTCATTCAGGTAACTTCTTCCGAGCTACC
Source organism: Picea engelmannii (assembly GCA_009831015.1). Taxonomy (NCBI): domain Eukaryota; kingdom Viridiplantae; phylum Streptophyta; class Pinopsida; order Pinales; family Pinaceae; genus Picea; species Picea engelmannii. The sequence continues at coordinate 107,599 of ML836673.1, read as the reverse complement.
ACTCCACGGACAAAGACATCCCATGACTTCGAAAAACCATCCAATGCAATATGCACCAACTCAGAGTCCTCAGTCTTTTCGCCAATAGCTGCAAGTTCATCTCTGATATGAGTTATTTTGGTAAGATAAGGAATCACACCCTCAACTTTGGGCATCTTGGTCCCACGAAACTGCGTGCGTAGAGCCATCACCCTGTTTTCATTTTTGTTTTGGTATAGGTCACTTAGGGCCTTCCACATGTCTTTTGCGGTAGTCTTTTCTGAAAGATGCAGGACCACATGATCCTTTATCCCATCAAGAATCAAGCTCTTTGCTTTTGCCTCACCCTTCTTCTAGATGGCTAGTTGGGCTGCATCTATAGGAGCAACTGCAATCTTTGGTGTATGTTCAAGGACCTCATTGACCTCCAACACCATAGTCATCCTCTCCTTCTAGGTGGGGTAATTCTGAGCCCCCTGAAGCCTATCCTCAACCCTCATACTCATGACCATTTCTGAAAATGATTCTGTGCTGCAATATACCCTTCTGTTTTGCAAATCTGAACTTTTCTAATGCAGATCTATGTTTTCCTTTGCATATCTACACTTCTATGTTGCAGATCTGAACTTCTGTGCTACAGATCTGAATTTCTGTGTTGTAGATCTGAAACCCTCTGCTGTAGATCTGAACTTTCTGCTGCAGATCTGAATGTAATGCTGCTTCTTTAACAATCCCGCTTTGATACCATGTGAAGTTTCTCTAAACCCAGTTCACTAAACCAATTAATTTTTCTGTTAACTAATTATGTCAGGTTTTCTTCACAAATAAATAATACACAACATAAAATAATAACCAGGAACTTAACAGTAAAAGATAACAACAATCACATCACATATACACAAGTACTTTTTGGACAATTCGTCCCTAGAAAAACTCCGGAGGGAAAACCAGTGTAGCAGATTTGGATTTTATTATTATTGAGCAGGAAAATATAGAGATCTCTTTCAATAAAATTGGCCCAACCAAATGCCAATCCTCCTCAACAAATGTACGACCCCTTTCTACAAATCCTCTTGAGCCAAATCGTGCCAGCAGACACCCCTGCGTGAGCCTCTGCGTAACTATAGGGCTCCCTGTGTGGGTTCTGCATCACTTAGTATGACTGCTCTCGGATCTGTAGGAAAAGACCTCTGCAATGCTTAAGATGTGTGCCAATCTCAGTGTAGAAGCCTTCTCTGTCTCCCTGCAAACTCCATCTCCAAACCTTCAAGCAATTCTCCTCTTTCTCTCTTCAGAAAATCGCCCTCTCTTGTGGATAATGCGCTCCTCACCAAGCCGATCTCCTTTTTACTCAATGAGCAAGTGCGGAACCCTATCTCCAAAAGGACGGGGTTAAGATTGATCCTCACGCACCTTATGAGATCAATGGTCAATATTAAAAGACCACAACTTAAATTATTTCTCACTTTAATTTTATAAAAAGTACTCATTAAGTCAACATTAAAATATAACCTATTTAATGTATTTTTTCCTAAGTACAACTTTAAGAAAAAGATTAACCCATCAACTTGGCTAAGTTTCGTTGTCCTCCTCCATGCTAGGACACCATGCATGGTGAAGACCTTCCTTGCTATCCAATTTCAACATGAGAGAGACATCTCCCAGGACTGACAGACAAGTGTCATGAGTTGAGAAGGCTAGACAGAAGCTTAAGAGAAAAGAGGCCTCTAGGAGATGTGATTTTGCTACAGTGACATAGGAGGTAGCCAGTCAGGAGGACTGGGTATGGATTTTGTCTCAGTCACAAACGGAGCATCCAGTGAGGTAGACTGGACAACTGGACTTACTCCAATGACAGAGGGAGTTGGCCTCAGAGTTTGAGATGGAGGATCCTGGCCGGATGTACTCTTAGGGTTAGAGGTGTGATGAGATCAAATGAGATCTTCCTCATTCAGAGGATACTGATGAGATTTGATCTGATGGACTGCAAGTCCATGACTACACCTATGATGACAAATCTAAAGAAGTTGAGTGATTCTGCTTCAGATTTAGATTTGGTGGGTCCCACGACGTACAGATAATTGATTGGATCCTTGATGTACCTGGTTAATGCCAGGCCAGATATTTGCTTTGCAGTGAGCACCTTGAGCCAGTATTTGGTTGAAGCTAAGGCAGTTCCAGTGGGTGGCAACAAAGCATGGTACAATTGGATATGGTTTGTCTCAGGTGATGAAGTTAGGCTGCAAAGATATACAGATTCTGATTGAGCAGGAGTGCAGTAGATAGATTGAGCACCTCAGGGTGTTGCTTCAACTTGGAATCAATTATGATTTTCGAGATAAGTTGGAAGCAGGATTCTGTAGCACTCAATACAACAGAGACGGAGTATGCCACAGTCAATGTCGCAAGTCGTGAAGTGGTGCAACTTTAGAAGCTTCTTGTAGGACTTCATTCGAGACATGATACAAAAGGGTGCAGTGAAGCTCCAATACTTATCTACAGATGAGCAGATTGCATATATCCTCCCAGAGTGGCCATGTTGATTTGGTTGAGGAGGATGATACACAGGATCAACCATGTTGATTTAGCTAGTGACAAGAGTTGATGTTTCAACATCGGGCAGACGTTCTCCCAGATTGGTCATGCACGGGGCTATGCTAGTGCTGATATGACCAAGGGAGAATGGCTCATTCACTCACAGGGCTCTGCTAGTGGTGAATGGCCCAGGTATGTTGATAACATCGGGCAAACGTTCTTCTAGATTGGTCATGCATGGGGCTATGCTAGTGCTGATATGACCAAGGGAGAATGACTCATTCACTCACGGGACTCTGCTAGTGATGAATGGCCCAGGTATGTTGATGTTCTCCAGGTTCGGGCAAACATTCTTCCTAGATTGGTCATGCACGGGGCTATGCTAGTGCTGATACGACCAATGGAGAATGATTCACTCATCCATGGGGCTTTGCTAGTGGTGAGTGTCCCAAATAAGTATCAGGTAGACATTATCCCAGATTCTTCTTGCTCGGGGCTATGCTAGTGCTGATATGGCCAAGGGTAATGATTCATTCACTCACGAGGCTCTGCTAGTGGTGAATGGCCTAGGTGTAGTCCTTCTCTTGTTAAGGAGTGGATGGACTCGAGATGCTATCACATGCATGTTCCGGGATGGAATGCATGTGCAAAGATGGCATATCAACATAGCTTATGAAGACAACCCTTCTATGACAGAAGAGATCCAAGTATGGAGAATGCCTCCCTCGTTGAGAGGGAGTGTTGAAGATTTGCAACTTCGGGCAGTCATTCTCCACAAGAAAGTACAAGAAGACCCATCTACACCATTACAGAAGCCCCAGAAAGAAGTTGAAGACCCAGGAAGAGAAGTTGGCCCCACAAGAAAAATAATAATAAAATTGAAGACCCATAAATAAGAAGTCGACCCTAGACTGGCGCCCAGATAAGCATGAATACAAGACTGGCTCATTTCATTTTGACAGTCAGACAACTCCTTCTATAGTGCGCACAAGGCAGTTTCAGTTGTAGTTTTGGCCGTTTCGTTATTTTTGGGTTACTGGTTATCTTGGAGAATGCGCCACACTTGGAGAAGCTCTTGCTTGGTTATTATTGGTCATATTATTGAGGAGCTAGGTCTTGGTAATGCTAGCCTTGGGGAGGATCTTCTCTGTATGGTATTTTGGCTATTGATGGTGATGTACGTGTAATATCTTTACTGAATTCTTCTAGAGAAAGGTTGCTGGGTTTTCTCCCAAGTTTGGGTTTCCCAGGATAAACTCTTGTGTTCTTGTGTATACTGTGCATGGTTAATATTTCTAGATCTTGTTATTTCCTCTGCATTGTTATAGTTGAGATTTTCAGTGTATAGTTATTCTATGATAACTGTTGTATGAAAGTGAATCTTGTTATTAATCATAAAGCAATAACTATCAAGAGCCAAGATCATATAAAACATCATCAAGAAGCTCCTTCCTAGATGCCTTTTAGTTCCTAGGATATATAGGCTTCTGAAAATTCATCAGGATAATATTCTGCATAGACCCATTATTACCACCATTAGTTCCTTTACATAGCTCTTGTGAAGTATTTGGCAAACAAGCTTAGAGCATTGGTTGGGCATACAAATTCTTTCATCAAGGATCCCATTCTCTGTGAGCAAAAATAAAAAATTTGAAAGTTGACGAAGGTGACATTCTTCTCAGCTTTGATATTTTGTTACTTTATATGATGCTATCTATGAAGCTATTGAGGTTATAAAGAAGATCTCCGACCGGGAGACTACCGGTTTAGGTGAGATTTTCCATAGATCCACATTCCTAAGTTTTTAGGGTGAGATTTACAATCAAACTTGTGGGGTTTCCATTGTCACCTATGGTTGCAAATCTCTTGATGGGGTACTTTGAGGAGCGTGCTCTTAGCTCGTTTCATCTCAAGATGCAATGGTGGTTAAAGTTTGTAGATGATAATGATGTCAACTGTCCACATGGGAGAGAGAACGTTGATAGGTTGATAGAGCATCTCAACAACCGGTTGGAGTTGTTGAGAATGGTGCAATCCTCACATTTGGCTACTGTCAACTTATAGTATGTGATTAATGCATTTCATTAGGAATTAATGTGATTATTTATTATTATTATTATTTTAACCATGGGAATCAGTAACTCGTTAGTAACCTGGGCTACGCCCAGGATCAAACCGTCTGCCACTGCAACCCAAGAGTATCTTCAACAGTTAGAAAGGTTAAATATAAATTTGAGGCATCAAAAAGTTAAAAATCAGTTGTGAAATTAAAACAGAAATAGTTGCTGGATTGGTTATGCAGAGGTGTAAAGTGGCAGGCAGGTTTTATGGTTTATCGCCACCATAAATAGGAGTCGAAGAAAGGAGGTCATTCTTCTTCACCAGGTCTGGCATAAGTCAGAAAGGAGGCACCCTTGTTGTGCCCCACCTTTTCAATCATTTTGTAAATTTTATTCTGATATTGTGATCAAAATCTCTATGTCTAAAGTGGCATTTTCTTTACATGCACAACCCTCTTTTTCTTGTTTGTGTCTGCTTTTTGTATGCTTTGCATTTTTTTTCACTTACATCACATGGCTTATAAGCTGCATTCTGTATGCATAAGGTTGGAGTACATCTCTTCCATTTGATCCCTCTTTGCCAAAAGGAGGATATACTTCTGCCGGGCACAACAAATAATCAATCTCAGCTACAGATACTATCTGACATGGACACAGTGTTGAACTTTATTGAGAGATGTACTATCGTCTGGAAATCAAATAAATCACTCTGGAAATGAAGCTGGCTCTTCCCACAGCCTGCCTTCACTGTACATAGTGACTTCAAATCTTATTCTTCATAGAGAGGTAGAGTTCCTCTTTCTAACTTGTCCATTTGTAACAGCAGCACTTGCCTGACTGATGAATACCTTGATAGTAATAATAAATATTGAAAGTTAGAAATACCAGATTAGCCTTAATGTATCCACTTCTTTTGACACATTATATGGTCCTTTATTGTTAGGTTTATGCATTCCAGCTGGGTAAAATCCTTGACCTCCAAAACAAACTCAAGAGAACGTTTTAAAATCTAAAAATGACCACAGTCCAATCTTGGTTCTGGGGAACACAAGACTACCATCTCATGACATCATGAACTCAAGAATGTCGTAAATATAGGGCATTTAAATAATGCTTATAAGTTATAAGGATTAAAGAACAGAACATAGTACATAAAGTTCCCCAACTACATCCTATTCATTCTCATCTAACTCTCTGGTAGTGGCATGAGTAATGAATCTAATTCCTACATCATATTGACATGTTTCTTTAATGATTTTGACCTTTCTGCTAGTATTTTTTACTGTTTACACAACTTCTTTGCTATTATGAATTGCAAGTTCACTTCACTCATTTGATTATGAGTATAACAAGCTCAGGTTCCCTAACTTTCACTCATTTGATAAAAAGCCAAAATCCAAGATTTTCTATGAAGTTGTCTACTTCTTGAACTGGGCTTTGTTGATGGAGCTCTCAAGTATAATCAAACTCGTATTCAACTATTTCAAGTGTATGAAGTCACCAATCATTTTCTGTAGGAAGAAGCTCCTTCCCAGCTGCCTTTTAGTTCCTAGGATATTTGAGCTTGTGAAAATTCATCCGGATAATATTCTGCATAGACCCATTATTACCACCATCAGGTCCTTTACGTAGCTCTTGCGTAGTATTTGGAAAATGAGCTCAGAGCATTGGTTGGGCATACAATTTCTTTAATCAAGGATCCCCATTCTTTGTGAGCAAAAATAAAAAATTTGAAAGTTGACGAAGGTGACATTCTTCTCAGCTTTGATATTTTGTTACTTTATACGATGATCCCTATCTATGAAGCTATTGAGGTTATAACGAAGATCCCCGACCGTGCGACTACTGGTTTAATTGAGATTTGCCATAGATCCACATTTCTAAGTTTTTAAGGTGAGATTTACGAACAAACTTGTGGGGTTTCCATTGTCACCTATGGTTGCAAATCTCTTGATGGGGTACTTCGAGGAGTGTGTTCTTAGCTCGTTTCATCTCAAGATGCAATGGTGGTTAGGGTTTGTAGATGACACTGGTGTCAATTGTCCGCATGGGAGAGAGAACCTTGATAGGTTCATAGAGCATCTCAACAACCGGTTGGAGTTTTTGAGAATGCTGTAATCCTCACATTTGGCTACTGTCAACTTATAATATGTGATTAATTCATTTCATTAGGCATTAATGTGATCATTTATTATTATTATTATTTTAACCATGGGAATCAGTAACTCGTTAGAGTGACCTGGGCTAGGCCCAGGATCAAACCAACTGGCTGCCAGTGGCCACTGTAACCGAAGATTATATTCAACAGTTAAAAAGGTAATTATAAATTTGAGGCATCAAAAGATTAAAAATCAGTTGTGAAATTAAAACAGAAATAGTTGCTGGACTGGTTATGCAGAGGTGCAAAGTGGCAGGCAGGTTTTATGGTTTATTGCTACCGTAAATAGGAGTCGAAGAAAGGAGGTCATTCTTTTTCACCAGGCCTGGCATATGTCAGAAAGGAGGCACCCTTGTGGTGCCCCTCCTTTTCAATCATTTTGTCAATTTTACTCTGATTTTGTGATCAAAGTCTCTGTCTAAAGTGGCATTTTCTTTACATGCACAACCCTATTTTTCTTGTTTGTGTCTGCTTTTTGTATGCTCTGTATTTTTTTTCACTTACATGGTTTATAAGCTGTATTTTTTTTCACTTACATGGTTTATAAGCTGTATTTTGTATGCATAGGGTGGGAGTACATCTCTGCCGTTTGATACCTATTTACCAAAAGGAGGATATAGCGACTTCTGCCGGGCATAACAAATAATAAATCTCAGATACAGATACTATCTGTGTTGGACACAATGTTGAACTTTATTTAGAGGTGTGCTATCATCTGGAAATCAAATAGATCACTCTGGAAATGAAGCTGGGTCTTCCTACAGCCTGCCTTCATTGTACATAGTGACTTCAAATCTTATTCTTCATAGAAAGGTAGAGTTCCTCTTTCTTACTTGTCCATTTGTAACAGCAGCACTTGCCTGACTGATGAATACCTTGACAGTAATATTGAAAGTTAGAAATACCAGATTAACCTTAATGTATCCCCTTCTTTTGACACATTATGAAAATAGCTTTAATATGGTACTTTATTGTTAGGTTTTGAGTTCATATTTTTTATGCATTTCCAGCTGGGTAAATTCTTTGACCTCCAAAACAAACTCAAGAGAGTTTTAAAATCTAAAAACGACCTGAGTCCAATCTTGGTTTTGGGGAACACAAGACTTGTTGAAATTTCCCTCAACCCAGCAATTAATTCCAAATAAATTCCAAATAAATCACTTATTGAATAAAAACACAACTTAGTTATCAACTAAACATAACAGTGGAAGCATAAATAAGGAAACCAAAAATCTCATGCACAAGGCACACAGATATTCTGCTCATCAACTAAGATTATCATTCAAATAACTTCAAAGCTTACAAGGGCTCCCTTATTGGGAAAATGGCCCAAATAGAAAAGAGACAAAGTACATCAAAAACCTGACTGGCTTGATCTGCTACAAAACCTGCTGTACGATCCTGTACGACAATAGTGCGACTGTTACGTTGATGCCCGCGCTACCCTGCGCTATAGGCGCGACTGTAATGCTGAAACTCGTGCTGACTGCGCGACTCTTCTAGAAACTTGCATTGTCTGTGCCGACTGATCCTTCTGTTGTACAACTGTTCTCTCTCTCCCTTTGGCCTAGATCTCTAGATGGAAGTCCATCTCCACCTATCCAAGATCTCTTTGAATCACAGTCCTTTGTGATCGAACTCTCTCGGCATCAGCACTTGGATAAAATACTCTTCACCCAATGAATGAGATCTCCTCATTGATTCATTTGTAAGCAAAAGTCCTTTGCTTCTAACTCTCGAATGACTCCACAGTAGCAAAAGTTCTTTGCTATCTCTGTGTAAAAGTTCCACCTTGGTCTCTCACCAAAAGTATCTTCTCCTTTACCCTAACATTGTTTTTATAAGATTGAGTTATAACCTAACTCGAATCTCCAAAGTGATTGACGACTGAGATTACTTCTCACCTCACTTGAGATCAATGGCTATTATTTAATTCACTAATGCTAATTAAAGCATTTTCCTTAAATAAAACTGAACTCACTAATAAAAGCACTTTACTATAATAATTACTTTAGTTAAAGTAAAGTTTCATAGTTAGAAGGCTCACGACAACTTCCACATGCTAGACAGAAGCCAATGTGGAAGTACCTGTCCGATGCTACATGCATCAACACTCCCTCTTAGCGAGGAAGGTACTTCTTCCACCTGGAGTTGGCTTTGTCTTCGCTATCAAATCCGCTACCATGGCTTCTCTCCAATCCACCCGAATGGTTGCTCCCTTTGAAGCAGAAGCTATCCCTGCCATCTTGCTCGAACCCACCTGTAAAATTTTAGACCCCACCCAGTGTCAAGTCTCGTTGATTTTTCAGCCAATGTTTAATGCCCAAACCTAGTTTTATGACAGCCAATTAAACTCAGCATAAAATAAAATTTTCAGCACTGAAACATGAGGATTCTGAACATTGTTTAATGCAGAAATAAAATATATCAGCAGCACATATAACTCGGAAAATAACACAGCGATTTTTGGTCTAACAACAACCCTGGAAAAAGCCCAAGGGGAAAACCAGTGAGAGAGGGATTTTTATTATTTGTGAGCTTCAGAGAAATTTCATTTACAGCATATTCATCTTCAGAAATTACAAAAACTTATCTCAGACTTTCTTCAGCAAAGCTCCTTCTGAACAGTCGTGGAAATGCTCCTCGATTTCTGTGCCAGAAATCCGTACAAATGTACGACTGTCCCAGCAATAAATGATGTACGTACTGTCTCGATTTTTGTGCCCTTTTTTGAGTATTTTGTACGAAATATGCAGTAGGAACAACACCTCAAAAATCGTGCCTTTTCTCCTCGAAAACTGTGCCCAAATTTGGACTGTACGACCCTCGAAATTCGTGCCAAATCTATACGGACTGTACGAAAATTTACCCAGACATAAATTCCGGCAATTGCCTCGGTTTTTGTGCAAGTAAATGCTTCTGTGGCAGCCTTGGAATGCGTGCCAACCTCCTCAAAACTTTAACCTCGATTTTTGTGCATAAAATAGGCTATACGACCTCCATAAATCCGTATCGTACGAACTGCATTAAATGCTGAACCCTGCCTTGAAATACGTGCTAGCTTGCTGCCTCGAAATGCGTGCTCTAGCTCTGCAAATGTTGCCTCTTTTCTCAAGCTCGACCTCCTCCTCTTGTTCTCTCAAAAATGATGAATCAACCCTAGCTAGGGTGCACCCTCCTACCCTAGTTGACCTCATGGTGGTAGGTGAAGAGTCTCTTAATCCAACGATTGAGATTGGATTAGCTGAGTGGATGAGATTGAGTGTCTATTCACTCACCCCCTCACTTAAGTCATAAAGTCACCTTTTAATTTGTATCTCACAAATTAAATG